>JAQIXX010001768.1:0-30157 GCA_034700605.1 Willowsia nigromaculata | reverse complement strand
GACGCCCCGGCGTGTACGGACTCAAAAATCGACGATTGCTCGTAGACGCCCCGGCGTCTAATTGCGAATTTACGGTACTCAAATAGCAATCATTATGATTTTCACTCTGAATATATTTCCATTTCCTTCTTTTAGGAAGTTAGAGCCAGCTGCCAACATGGCTTTTCCCATGGGATATGCTTTGAAAAAAAGAGATGAGCACGAACGACGAGAAAATAAACCATAAGCTACCACTTTTACGAGCGTCTCTGCAATCTGCAACTTCTTTCCTGAGGTTTGCCAACTCTGAAGTGTGCAGAGCAAAGCATTTGACAAAGTACCAAAGATTTTTTCAGAAAATTTAAAGCACTCAAAATCCAATCAATGAGACAGTGTAATGTACTGTATTGACTATTGAACCTGCAAGTTTGCAAAAGTTTTGCATTTGGATCATAAAGGAATTTTCCATTCCCGAATGTGTAATTCTTTTGATGGAACTTACAAGATAAATGCAAAATGCTACTAAAAGTACAAATAAACTCAAGCAAATTTCTAAGTTGTTAGTAAAATGATTATTTAGGTGGTGAGAGAAAAATGCATAGAAAGTTACTGGTTTTTTTGCTAAAATCTCGGTGCTTACACGAATATTTTAACAAGAGCTTTACAATGACCGGTCTCAACATAACTGCATTGTCTTTGATGGTTTGTTAGTAACAATTAATAAACTCTGAGGAAAATTGCTCGTCTTGTGCAGTTTCTGGTCTGCAGTTTTATTCAAAAAGGACAGTTGCAAAAAGGATTAAAAGTAGTGCAATCATGGCGCGTGCTAATTGCAACTGATATGCAATTTTACTAATGTCAAATACTCCGCGGTGTGTTTATAGGCTAAACGTAGGTACTTTATGCACTATGCAAAAAGAAAGTAAACAGTATCAATTAATTTCGGTGCACGCCTCCAAATAAAAAATCTACTTTTCCTACAAGCTGCATTTTCTTTTTTCTTTAAAATTTCTTAATGACCTTGATTACTCCTACTAACAAAGCGAAGCTTTTTTTGTTCACTAATTAGTAATTACAGTCAACAACAGACATTTACTACCTGAGAGTAGTCTTTCGACAATGGCGGCAATAATAAGGAATATAAGGACCACCTGCTGAGAAACTATTTAATGCTTGGTCAAAAGGTAAATCGGTACAAACAATATGAATGTGCTTACAATAATAATTGTACTACTGAACGTCTGTGCGTGGGTTAAAGCAGGCCAACCCTATTTTGTTCTAATTAGAAATAAAACTTCTATCATTACTGCCGGCGACGTCAACACAAGCAAGGTCAGTGTTAATCAGAAGAATTAAATGGATTGTTTGAACATTTACAAAATGAATACCTATTGTAAATAAGTGGGTCTTCTACCCTTCTTTGATAAATTGATTTTAATATCTGTGATGATTTCCAATACTAATTAGAATATTGGCTATATTTGGTTCTTATGGGATTGCATGCATACACACAAAAACCAATTTTTTAACCTTCAAAATTTGTATAATAACTGACTTTGTATGGATATTTAAACAAAATAAAGCTCGTTTATGACAATCAATCACTCGTATTGAAGTGGCAGGATTTCATGATGTAAAAAAATTGATCAGCGAGCCAGTTGTAAAAGTGACGCGCTAACAAAGACTTCATGTAAAAAACCCTTTTAGTGTCAGTGTTGTTATCATTATCAAACGGAGTTGCAAGAAGATCACGAGGGTTATACGCATGAATTGAAGCAGAGGATTATGATTTTTTTCTTCTCAAAACAAGATCGAGGTAGAAGATATGCGAAAGAGTTAGTGATGACATGATCATAAAGAAGAGTAGTCTAATCATAGCAATATGCCGTGATCCTAATAAAATGATGAATGATGGACAGATAGCTGCCGGCTGCAGAGAATTCAAAGGATTTCGTGAACTGCGTATAGACCAGATTGTATTGCTGTCTCAAACCGAGATTTCAAAGTAGTACATAAGTTTTTTTCTTCTATTGTTATTCGTAATAAACAATAACACGATAAAATAAAAACGACTCCGGTATTATCGTGTTTAAGCTGTTCAACTACACGAAGGTAGCACATTTCTTCTGGGTAGAAAACACACTGCGCCACATCTTTCTAACAACTAACTACAACAACGGTTTCTTTCACAGCTTAACACGATCAATCGGCTATCTATCACACAAATCATAATAGTAATCTTCTTCATCACTCGGTCGATAATCAAGTCGACAATGATTTGAGTCAAAATGAGTTAGTTATAGATTTGAATATTTTGGTTGATTGGATTAAAGAAATGAGTGTAAGATGAGCAAATATGACTTTCTCAACCTTTACCGAAAATCAGGAAATCAGTTCGTCAGGTATTGTTATTTACATATACAAATGAACTCGGAGGCATAAATATTTATAACTGTAAAATACATAATATAGCATTGATCATGGAATTGAGGAATGAATATTAATTTGTTGAGCAGCTACTTAAAATTAAAAATATTTAAACTGAAAGAAACCCTAAAGTCAGAGCAAAGCAAACGATCATTTTCTACAAACAAAATTCTATCCAAATATTTTTTCCTAAATATGAAGAATTCAAAACAGCATTCATATACACTTATAAAAGTGCGGTACAAGTAAATGCATAATACTTTCATTTATAAATTTCTTACTTGTTATGGAATCCCTCGAATTCCTCTTGCTGCTCACTTATGGAGGCTTCAAGGTCCAGGTATGTGCCGTAGTCCCCATCCCGATATATCTGAAGTGTGGCATCATCGAGCTGTAATAAGAACAAAGAAAAACAAATGCATTAGAATTTTAATCACAGAGTGACGCAACGCAATATTCTGTAACCTCACACTGAATTCAAATTTAGTTCATTCAATTTACGTCCGCTTTTTAATAACTTTATTATGCGTAAAAACAGCGTATCATATCATGAGATACTGCCACCCATTGTCACGATTTGATTAACGGCTATTGAAACATTATTACTGACAATATATATTGCCTATTTGTAGGCCCCAAAGTTTAATTAAATCCATTCATAATATTCAGAACTTATAGTATGGTATGGTACACAATGCACTAAAGATTAAATTTTTCTCACGATAAAGCTGCGTGTTGGAATTTACTAAAAACAAAATTTGCATATTACACCTGCACCAGCACAGCATGCTAACAGTTAAGCTGAACAACTTTACGAATGTTTTCAATAATGCATTCCACATTTATGGAAATATCGCGAAAATAAAAGAATATATGAGCATAGGTAATGTTTGCTTTATGAAAACAACTCTTGTTTTGGACAGGGGTCCTTATAATCAAAGGCTGTGCTTGGAATATCATGTCGTATAAGGTGTGATATTACTGGTACTACATAATATTAAATCAATGTAGAGTTGTGTTGCATACCCAAGTGTACGATATGATGTATTTACCTGTACAAACTCTAATCAGTGATTTAATCAAATCATTTTGTTTACTGTCCTGTACTGTTCATACATCTAATATCTTATGAGCGAAGCTAGATGCATGTCTGTAAGTTTGCTTTCTCATCGCATCAAAAATCTGCACAAACTCTCAACAATTTGTAGCAAAAAACGTTAAAAAGCAAAACTCGTGCCAGCTTCTTGGTAGAAGCAATAAAGTATTAAAACTATTACGAGTCTATCATGTAGTAGTAGATATAACTTTTTGCATAATTTTGCCCTTTATTTACTTCAGTATGAAATTGAATACGTACAACAGAACATAATAGATTGGAACGCAAAACAATCCCAAGCAATTCTCAGACAGAGCTCTCATCAAATCAATCTTAGAATCAGTTCACCTTTGATATGAAACGGAACTAGCTAGCGTCCGCATAAAAACCCATGCTAATATTTCATAACTTGGTGCAGTATATCACCGATGTTTACGTACAAAAAAGCGGTTGTTGTGTGTAGGAGGTTATGATATGTGTTTATCGCTGTAAAATTACTGACATTATCAACATCAACAAGTGTTCATTAGCACGCGAATATAATCACCTCCCTTCAGCAAATTCTCTAGTAAATGTTCAGCTCAGAGGCATCCCACATTATTGTATGCACTTGTTGCATTCCACAGTAATAACAAGATGAGTGGGAAGTGGAAAATCACACTTACCAGAGCTTATAATGAATATACGGCCTTCTCCCTTTTACATAATTCATTTTATCTATAAATTTTCCTTGCGCTGGGTTAGGTAAAGCGTAGCACATGAAACTGAAAACTGTTAAGCCTTTCTATGATGTCTGTCCATGTTGCCTATTTCCTTTTTCTACTGACGTACTTTGTCTTTCATCCACTCTTACAGTTTATATATGAATTAATCATCATCTCCACACTGCACTACTGCTGTGCACTTCCTCAGCTTATGTATTTCCTTCCGGTCAAGTTAATACTTCGCAGAGAAACATGTACCCGAACACATATGCAGAAAATATTGTTGACATCTTTTCATATATTATATAAATTATCTACATGAGTAGCTGCAATATGTCCACATCAAGAGCGGATTTAAGATTGTCAAATTATTAAAATAATAAAAAAATGTATTTTCGTAATTGTGCATAAGCTTTCTAACAAACAAAATGATGACAATGTTGTAATCCTTTACTAAACAATTTCCATTTGATGTTATGAAAAAATGTCGAAGAATTACACTTAAAACGGTAATGCAAATTGCAAACGCTTATTATATTACTTACTATTACGTACTCTTGAAAACATTTTGTGCTTCACTTATTTCTTGAACTACTGAATTAAGTTACTTGACTTTCTTAAATTACGAATGCGCTATAAATATCAATGGTGTTATGTGTAACAGTAGTTTATGCATGAATCGTGCTGTAGCCATTCAATCAATAATAAAGACTCGTTACGTTACCATTTATCCAAGTTTAATGACTTCTTGATGCTTCACTGAATGAAAACATCGCTCATCCTTTGAAGCCATGCGGAGAACTTTATATTTTTGAGCGAAAATGATGCTTCTTCATCCAGTACAGTACAAAGTCATCATCACCGCAAGTGGTAAAGATACGGAATGGAATTTTTATATAAAAAGATAATGTAGCCACAGGTGAGCTCTAGGCATTTATTATGCAAGTGTATTCAGTTCATTATATTATTATTATTACGTATTCGTTGAAAAAAGCATTTCAACTTTGCATCTTTTTACAGCGACATTTCCCTTTCTTCTCGTTAGTAAGCTTTAACATCGCACGTAAATCTGAGTCGCTATTATTAAAATCAAAAGAAGTCATCCTTTTATGTGCATATTATCAACGTATTTATAGAATAAATGTGTTTTTGTGCAAAAGTAGAAAGGATTTTCTCAAGTGGATAAGAAGACTTTTTTTCATTCATCATCATGCAGATATTTTTATGTTCTCCTGAAAAAGATTTGCAAGTGCGGAGAAGGAGCAAGTGAGCCGTGCAACCGTTTGGTTCCGTTTGACAGCGCATAGAACAGGTAGATCACCTATATGATATGTGTGCATGGAGTTCCATGTATTTTGCATACCGCATATCTATACACGTCGGATTTTTTTTGCATCTTTGCCTGTCGTTCGAATTAGGGATGAGGATGACGTTTCTGTGCTTAACGAAATAAGAAGGAATTTTGTTGTGTAATGTAGCGGTAGTCATTCGCTTTGTGACGTGACAAAATATACGATACCCTGTGATAGTTCATTTTGATTCTAAATGTGCTACGCTAACCTTTCTTTCTTTCCTACTTTGTAAAGAATGGGAATCTTTTACTTGGGTTGCACCAATCCACTGAAAGTCTGTGTTTATGAGAGGAGCACGTTACATAATATGTTTATTATCATCTTCAATCTTTTATTGAAAATTTACATTGATTTCATACATGTATAAGAAGTTTCAAAACTGTTCGGCTGCAGCCGTTTGCTCAGTCGTCCATGAAACTGTAACCTCTGATGTGCCGTGCATTATTGGAATGCGATTCAAACGGAATATAAGAAAAACTCTTTCGTTTCGAAATAGCAAGCACTATACCATTTCATGATTTTCAGGTTCTGCTTCTCTGCTGTCTATCAATTGAATAACACCACGTTAAATAGTATAACTTTTTAGACTACAATATTGATTGCATTTCTTTAGTGTTAAAATCAATGATTTGCTCCCAGGTTGAACATTAGCATAATAATATGATGAAACACATCAATAAATATTTTAACAAGTTGTAAAAACGCATGTCTATTAACTGACTACGCCTGCTACAATACAAGCGGTAAATATTCAAACGCAACAACTCAGCGAACACCATAATACCTATCCTCAGTTTCAGTCAACAAAATTAAGAAATTGTTGACAAATATGACAAACCTTATGACAAGAATAGGATAACAAAATATGATACAAGAATGTGAGAAACTTAAAGTACACATTTATGTTGATTAGTTTCCCTTTCCTTACAAGTCAAGCAGCAAGCATCAGTTTAAAGAGTCACTGGACAAAGGGGGTTAATGTCAGATTGTTCAATTTACAATGCAAGATTTGTTGTTCATTGTATTGCAGACATTGCTAATACTGGTAAAATATTACTTGCTAGTAAATTGTTCATGAAATACATTTGTACGAAAAAAAGTGATAAAAGGATATCAATGAGCAAATACGACTAAAATCTGAAATGTCCGAGTTGCGTTGTGGAAATGAGATGAAGGAAATTCATAAAGTAAATTGCATTATGTGATTCTTCATGCTACATTATTCTTCAGGATGAAAGTGAAGGCACTTTTTATCAAGTACAGATACAAAGTTCCTAGCTTTGAAATGTCAACAATCTCAAACTAGAATAGGTACGTACGACGTCCACTACATAATAAATACATAATATGGCTTTTAACAGGACGATACTTTTGAATATGTGTTTGCAGTAAGCAACTTTAGTTAGCCTTAAAGTATAATTGTATAATAGCCAAAGAAGATAAACCCCTCTTTTCTTTCGAGTATGTGGTATCCAGTCGTCAGTTAGCAATAGTGCAAGACAAAAAAGTTAAATCAGTTTGTAAAACTACAAGGTTGGCAGACTCAATGAGGCACTTCATATTAACAGACAGTAAGAAGAGCAACTGGCGTCTGTCAATGTAATGAAAACGTTTCATACACTTTTTTCTTCATAAATCCAACAAGCATGACTTGCCCATTCACGACACAAAAAAGAGACACAAAAGGAAGTGATGCAATTTTCATTTTTTCAATGTCAAGTTCGCAATGAGTGCAAACTGTAATTTAATTTTTTATAAGAGTAATTGTTCCGTTTCGTTATTGTACAGGAATGTTTTCCTCGCATAGTCAAGACGAGATGTAAGTAAAATGTCTAAAGCCGAGCATAACAATCAAAGAATACACTCATCTGTCTTGATTTGTCAGCGAGAAGTGTTAAATCTGTTTGAGAGCCATTTTTTCCTCTAGTAAAAAATATATTTTGCACTTCAGTTTATATCTGGATAATTTGACACAGGCTAAACTAGAGAACATGAGATCTAAACTCACGATTATTATTTATGTACTTTCTAGCAAACCATATACTTTTCTCAAATAGCTTGTTACAAGAAAGTCAATTCCGTTTTACCTTTCCATTTTGTAAAGTACTCCATAAAATACGAAACGTGGTAGTTACTGATTCAATTAAATTTTTAAAAAACCTAAAAAACGGCTAAACAAAATCCTTCTTGGAAAACAGGTTGTAAGCCGGAAAGAAGACACCAATAACCTTTCTGATTTTTATTTACGTTTCCGTCAGCAAAGCTTTGAAATATCGCATTGCAAGTAATTTCAAATCTCTCGCGATTCACGTTCAGTTTAATACGCCATAATCACATAAAGCATAATGTCTACTGAAATAAGAGGCTACAGAAAGTTTCATTTAACTGTTTTCATCTTTTTTCTCTTGTAATGAGTAAAAAAACTACATGAACACGATGCAGTAGTTTTTCTTACTTAATAGGTGTTTTCAACAACCCAACGCGACATGTTGCATAAGTACTTCTTCATGACAATCGGTTTTCGGAACTCGCAATTTCTTCTAGTTTTTTCTTCGCTTCATACAAAGCAACTCCGAACTCTTGTCAGAACAAAAGAGAAACATTCCAAAGAAAACCCCCTTAACAAATAAGATTATTATTGTGCCTTTTATAATCTAGTTTGTTCTTGCAGCTTCTCAGCAACAATAATGGTAGAAGTGCCATATGTGCACTTGTGCAACCTTCACCATCATAACGATTACAACAAGACTATATAACTGCAAACTGCTCTTCAACGGGTAGTTAACTTATTTGCATGGCATGCTTTTCTACTTATTAGAGAAAAATACCTTTTGTTTGGCGTGGTTCACAAGAAATTCCAGAGAAATCAATGCAAACATGTGCCATCATCATCATCATTACTGTAAAGAAAATGCTCATTGTTCATATTTTTTTTCAAAATCCAATCCAGGTTTGTAATATGCATATTAGGTATAATAATATTTGTTATGAGTGGCAGGGGCAGTCATGATAAGAGAACAGCGAAACACTTCTAAACACCTCATCATGGTCTTCCTTCTCATAAAAAAAAAAATCCATGAACAAACTTTAAACGTGATTGTTGTCTTGTTCTTAAAGAGCCTCTACTAATCTCAAAATACTAACATTCATAATAAAATAATAATAATAAAGTTCTCTGTTGTACAGCCTTTTGTTCTTCCATTAAACCAGACATGGTACTCGTTCTCCGTCGTGCGTTTGATACCTGAAACCTGTGTATTTTATGGTCAGGTTTTTTATTCGTTCCACCTGGTATCAACGGTTTTTCTCTTTTACGTTGAAATGAACTACTCTACTTTATATAGGAACAGTGTAAGAAATTGAAACCCATTGTTTCGCCAGATAGTCTGACATTTGAATGAGTAACTTATAACACACTTCATTTCCTCCATGCACACACTATTAAAGTAGCTCATTACAATTTAGGTTTCGACTGTGGACGGACATACCAAAACGTAAAAGTATAAGTGCATAGATAGGTAAACATGATGGAAATATTATAATTATTGTGTATTGTGCAGCAAGCAATTCAGTTTCCGCACTGATGGGTCTGGTCGATGCCCAGCGTTTATTTGTGTTTTCTACACAGCATGCATATCATACGAATCATACCCCACAAGGGAATTAACGCCATGTTGTAATCGTGATCGTATTTTTTAACTAAGAAGAAATCACCGAGCACTATACTTTATTAATATGCTATTCTCTTTTCATACTTTGATTAGATCAGGTGGTTAGATAAAATGGAATGCAATGCACAGATATACCCTGCTAATAATAATAGTATAAATTAAAAGTGAATGAAGAACAAAAACGGATTGCACTTGCCGAGACATATTCCCTACCTATAAATAACTCACTATCTTTTGTTCAATTCATTTTGGATTGTCGTGCCTTCATTACACACTAATAGAGTTGTTCTTCTGTTCATTCGACCGTTATGCTTCCACCCAATTTTTCTTTGTGTGTGGCATGGAGCATAATTTACGGCCAATAAAAAGATAAAAGTGGGATAAGCGATATCGGGGGCTTGAAATGATGTTGAATCACTTGGTACAAATAGCATCATGCTCTTGTAGTGTCAGCCCATTAAATGCAGTAAGAACGCATATCATCTCATTGTCAATATCATTAATAAGGAAGGCAATCTAAGCTCCCACCTTTTAATTTGTTGTTCACAGCAAAATATTTGCTATCAACGATCGTTGGTCTTGATTTAGGCATTAGCATGAGCATAATATGTAGTCCAATCAATTAATGATTGCTTTTTAAAGGGTACATGCATACCAAAATATGTATATTCCTCCATATGCCTTCATCAAAATACAAGAATAATTGATTTATAGCAACCCTTAAACACGAGATTACCACGAGACGGCCAAATATATATTGTAAAGATCAAATCAAAAATATGCATATAAAAAATCAATACTGCTATATAGTCGAATCGAATACGTATTGCTTGATTGCTCGTTCTTGTCATCATCCATCACGAAGGCCAGTGTAGCAAAAATAATAATCGTAGAAAAAGTTACATCGTTAAGAATGGAAAATTGCTATCAAGTGAAGTATACCTAGTCTATGACATTTTGCTACGCATGATTGATTCTTTACTTTTAATTGTTGAGAACATTCGGCCTCATTAATTTACTGGTCTGGAGGCTGATGCAATTTAGTGATAAAAGGATTGACCTAGACAATGCACAAGGTTTGAATGGATAAGGCTTTTCATAATTTGTTTCTTTGTGAGTTTGAATCTTCAACGTTTTCCCAAATAGCAAATTATACGTTATACAAGGTTCAACAGGTAAGTAGTGAGTGTAGAATACATCGGTGTTTCCGGTTTTCACGAAATGTTTATCCATGCATATAACTGAAACCGGCGATTTCTCATTACGAATCTTTTATAAAATGTTGCACTTTGGTGGAGTGAATTAAGCTCGTGATGAGGTGTGCAAATTTGATTATTAGGAAAAACAATTTTCTCAGGAAAAGCTTATCACACCATTTGCATTCTTCAGATAAGTTGAAATATGTATTTATTACCGTCTTCAGTACATTTTTTTAAATGGTGTTAGTCGGTACGACGTCCTCTGCCAATCTCCTTTGACCCAATGTAATGCCAACATGTTATAAAGCCCTGGTTTTTAGCACTGGGCGGGTGGTGAATGTAATACCCAAATTACATAATTTTAGCAGAATAAAAGTGATTACTGATAATACTGCTGGCTGAGTGATTGCACTCCTTGCAAATAGTTCTCGAAACTTTATAATCAAGCTTATTCATTGTTGACTTTATAGATGGACTCATAAGATGCTCAACTCTCTCATGAGTAAGTGCAGTGAAGAATCCCTTTATAGTTTCCCCGTTGAAGTTGAAGCACACAATTTTAAAGTGAAATGCATTAGCTATATGCTTGTAATGTGGTTCAATGTTATTCTTGTTTTTCAATAGAGATTTACGCGAAAGGCAAAAATATGAGTTGTTGTGCTTCTACATACAATCAGACAAGTATATGTATAATTGCTTTGTTGTTGTAAATGCAGTAGTTTTACTGGCGATGGAACATATAATAAGATGATGATGATGATGCCGATGAGATTTGATCATAAAGTGTTCCCAGGCTTTTAAAACTGCACATTTTTGATACATCACCAATACATTTTTTCAAAGTGCTACTACACAAGTGAAGAAGACTGTTAGCGGATATTATAATGAGATAAGAAGAACTCAAGGCGAGTATGAAAAGGTAGCAGGCTCATTCATTCATAGAATATTTATAAAAATAAACACCAATACTCTTCGCAGCTATGCTGAGATCCGCCCACTTTCTCATCACATACATCAACGCGATAAATTGACGATTCTCATGAGAAGCTGTCCAAGATGAGTTGTGCAGAGTCAGCTTGTTTGTCGACATTATATAATTCACAATCACAATAACAGCTTTAAAATACGTAACCCTTTATCTGACAAAGTGAGGATTATACAATTCGCACTATATGATATATTATGGTATGTAGGTATGTGATATATGTATGTATATGCAAATCAAATCAAGCATAGCAAAATCCTATTTCATTTGCCTGCAATAGAACGGATTTTTCACTTGCTACTCCGTGAATCTATACTTTTTGATAATTTTGTACTGTACTGCATATTTACTGACTAAAGAAAAAGAAATGAATATTTTAAAGTAGTATCCTAGCCGTGCGTGAAAAGCAAACCACAACACAATAATGCCAAGAATGTCAATAAAAGTGCTTGTCTGATCCAAGATATTGAAAATATAATGTTTGTCATCTTAAGAATCACAATAATCATAATAATAATCTACAATTGACAGTATAGTTGATACAGCATATTATACATAATACCAACCCATATATACAATGAGCAACAAAATCACTCACAGTTTTTTCTGCTTTCATTTTCAAATATTTATATTATTTTTATAGCCCATTTACACACAATTATCATTTAACTTGACTCTTGTGTATTTTATCTGATTCGACAATGATCATGACCAGCTTTCCTTCCTTATGAACTGAGCTGAAAAATTACAAAAAGGGTTTACTACATATATAAATGACAACTATGTGTGCTTAGGTAGTAGCTCTGTGCCTCTTCGCTTGGTCATACATCATGTCAAAAACCGTATTTACACTATATATGCACAATATATAATTATGATAGGATGGCTGATATTAAGTATGACGAAAATGCAGAGTCATAAATAAAACAAATCGTTCGGCATAAATCGGGCAATTGATTAGAGCGCATCAATGAATTGTTGAAATGGTTCCATATTGTCTACAACCGTGAACAATTAAAATTTCTCCTGCTTACGCACACCAAAATGCTGGTTGACCGTAATGCATATTATGTTATTTGGAATGTATAAAATTCTTTCGTGCGGTAGGTAGCTATACTAATAATATTACTTGTCGTATGTGATGAAATGCACGTACGTCGTAACCCATTCAATCCGATAGTTTAATGCTATCCTAACCCGAACTTTTTATGGCAATAGAATAAAAGTATTTTTAGTATAAAATGACGTAAAAGGCGGAACAATAAACTGCATTTCAACCAAAAAGTAATTAAATTTATGGAGTCTCATTGTAAACTCTTGAATGGATATAGAAATATTAATTTGCGTACGTATTTAAAAATACGCACGCGGAAGCCATAGTCTATAGGCGAAGCTTAATAAAATATGCAGTAGGTTAGTATGATGTGTGCATAGTGCATGCATAAGACTGTTATTTAATCATATTAGTACGTCACCGATACCACTAGACTAATTGCTTTTACTAGAAAAACATTCATGAACACCAACATTTCATACTTAAGACGATGTACCTTTTCTCTTTTATGTCCTGAATTCACTAATTACGTTTGTTACATTTTCACAAGTTTCAAGTTTTGCTAGCGTAACTCCACGGCTTAAGTACTATTGTTCCAATAGTTTTTCGTGGTCTCATTGCAGTTTAGTAGAGTTTTATGCGAAAACTAGAAATTATAATAATAATTATTTGTTGCACACGCGATCAGGAAGATAAGAAATAAGCAGGTATGAAAATGGTAATAATAGTATGCGAGACAAAACAACAAATGAGTACTTAATACTGAATGGAGGGGACTGAACGCATAGAAAAATCGCAGTTTGAAAGCTAACTTTTAAATTTCAAACTGTGTGTGTCTCTCCGCCGTGTTTAAATGAATATGGATGCTCATCTCTCTGTCAGTTAAAATTGTAACGAAGATTTTCTTGTTTTTAAAACAATACACGATCTACAAAAGACGAATACAGGATAATTGTCTGTCATCTGTTCATTCAAACACTATATATTTTGTAATAATACATTATCTTGTAATTCTACCTCTATAACAGTTGTGCTGTCTATTCAGTTATGCCTTCAGTTAAATCATACAAATTTAACTATCACATATTTGCACCCCAGATAAATGCATTCATGTATCTGTGTGCAGACTCCATTCACAGACGAAACTTGATCTTAAAGAAGCTCAATTTAGTTTTGCCTTTTTTACATTTCTATTTAGCCCAGAACAAAAACTTCTTTCTTTCATTACAACACACATAAGACATAAAGACAAGACAACTAAATCAGACACAAAAACACTCATTTTCCTCAAGTTACAATTATTCTTTTGCATCGCATGCAAAGTTTACATGCGTAGAATCATACAACAGAAAAAAAAGTTGTGAAGCCAAAAAAGACGACGAATTGGACAATCCTCCTTATCAACATCATGCTACGTGCATAAGATCGGAGTGCTTCTGCAGTCACAGGGTTTCTCACGACTCTGTTTCCCCAAAAAGCGTCTGCTCACTCTTTCTATCTTACATTTTGCGTACCTGTATTATATATGTGTCCCATAATCAAAAAGAGTTGCACAAGATGAAAAAAATCCAAATAATTTTTGTGAACAATGTTAATGTGGAAAGAAAATTAAGAGAAAAAACCGTATTAGAATGGTGAACCATGCAGAGTTGAAGAAGCTTGAAACTCTATTATCTTATGTATTTGATTATTATTAGGTACACACATTACGTTATCCTTATATAGCCTGAATAAATAAATACGGAAGTGACGATGAATCTGAAGAATTTATAATGTTGTTACCGCATATTACCAAAACGGAGATGATGCTGAAGTGAATTATATTGTACTTCTAGTTTATGTAGAAAACCTTCACACGAACAAAAACTGCCGGGAAAATATCGAAAAATATAATACCCTAATTCACTTGTAGATACAGAGTTTGTATATAGTGCATCATCTTCATCGTGTTATCAGTTGGTATGTAGAGAAGTAGGTTTACGGTTTACTACCATTTGGTGGTGTAATGTCATAAAAGTATATTGCTATGCATTTTGATAGTGTAATCTAAGGTCCTAGAGATAACAGTAGTATAATAGTTTGATACCATTTTGGCTGTATTTCAACAGCAAATGAAACGTCAAAATCAGTTCACGTTTTCTTACTTGACATATTATCTACCTCATGAATAAATTATATACAGATTATTCGTTAATTGTAGTAGGATTGATGCCATATTTATTTTCGAGAATTCTTAGAACAAAACTAGGATTCACCAAATTGTGAAATACGGTGACGCTCGATTTAGAGCAGCATTTGCTCTAACACTTTTAATTCACTGGATGTTTTTTCTATTGTACAAAAAACGGATGCAAAACGGACTCTCAAACGCCTCAACATGAAACATGTATGTTTAAAAACTTCGTGATATACGAATATATAGGATGACTTGTTTTGAAAAAGTTGTAAAAGAAGTACGAAACAGCTTCAAAACATGTATGGAGTTTCTGTGTTCCATCCGGTACGCATGAACAATTCAAAAAAAGTTAATACCAGTGTTTCCAAAATAAACGTAGGTATGTACCAGATAAACATCCAAGCTGAGTAATAAGGATTGATTGCAGTTATAATCTAATTATAATGTAACAAAGCCATAGCAAAAGACACAACAAAAAATGAAGCTAGAAACACGACGATGAAACCGGTGGGATGCCGTGCGATATCAATAAGTCAAGGATGTCTAACAGGACCTTGATTTTGATCATGAGAACAAACCTTACAGACCCATGCAATGCTTTCATGAGTACTTGATATTTACAAGTTTGTAAGATGTAATAACAGCAAAAGAAGAAACAAAAAAAGCTTCATGCTCATAACATTACTATATTGTGGATACTCTGCATACACGAAAGAAGCATCTCATCACGAAGAAGAGCTGCTTACAATATCAGGTGCAACGCTCTTTGTTCCTCTCTTAACCCTTTCAAAATTGATATTCGTATTTCACTCTCACCTGTATTGCTTCTAAATTTTTAAATTATTACAAAGTTCATGATATCTTTGAAATTTTCCATGAAACATTAATAGATTAATTCATCCATTTTTGTATTTCTCTAAAACAGCTCATTTAGGTTTCACATTTACATATTATCGTACTGGTGTTCACACTGGACTACCTATAAAACCTAAATATACTGCATATTTTTTGACTTGCATACACATAAATCATGTGAACTGTCACTCTCCAAAATCAAAACCTCAAGTCACTCCTCCTGACAAATATAATCATGTAGCATTGAAGTGAATAAAAAACGCTTTAGTTTCGTTCTATGACAGGGCGTTAACAAAAATAAACACAAGTTTGATGTCTTTCATGTATTAAAAAAGGATGAGCTTCAGCTATGCATTTCATTTTACAGAGAACAAAATTATGATCGTCCTCCTTAGCACAGCACGGAGTTTCATTAACTGGAGAACTCCTTCTTTAACTCTAATTTTCTGGAGATGCTCAGCCAAGCACAATTATTATTATTTAACACTTGCTCAACATCCATTTTTTATTAGAAAAAACATGCTGCTTATTATTATTATTGTTATAACAGATTTGTGCTCAAGCTCTCTACCATTTTTACGACAACGTGTGTTCTTTTAACCAACAGTCAGTCAGTTGGTCTGTGGACCTTTTCCGCTATAAAAACCATAATATACGGTCATACAATGGAACCATGCAACCAAAAAAGAAAACGTTACACCTGCCACTTTTCTTTCTCTTTCTACCTCTCTCACCCTCTTCTTCACTAATAACGCGTATAAAAAAGTAACAATCATCAGTAGGGTCTATCTGTCTGGTCTACTAACTTCTCTCCAAAAAAAACTGTCAGTATATGCACATTAGAAACGTGCATGACTTGTTACAATACTTCTGTGTTGTTACAAAAATCTTAGCAAAAGAAAAAGAACAGTTGGGATGATGACGATCATGATAATAACATGTATTAAAAAGATTTTTTTCTGGTTGTGTTTTTATATAATTCCCATTCTCAACGCCCTATTCTTGGGAAATGCCTCGGGACAAAATAATGATGATGACCCTTGAGAGAGCACAACAATGATGGAACGATGTTGCTGATGACCGGCTTATAAAGTATTATTATTCCAGGGAGAAGAGGGTACATAAATACCGTGTGTAGTACATAATGTACACACTCATAGGAAATAAGTCGGTTTCAACAACCATTTTTGTAATATCTTTGAGTGGAGAACATCTTTGATATTTTTTATCTACATCCTCTCATTTATTTTTATCGCGTTATTTTTTACATTGAATATTATGTATAGTAAGCCCATAAGACAGACACCTCATAGAATTGCTACTGACTGGAGTATGGGGAACCATGAAGAAATGAAATGAGATGATAATCTACCGAAGCACATGTCATTTAAGTCAAACCGAGAGACAAGGTGTTGTCGTAATAATGCAGATATGGAGCGGAATGATGATACATTTACGCAAAGTGTACTACCACCAAGCAAAAGACCGCATCGGTTTAAAATTAAATTCTAAAGTAGACTATGAAAGATTTTGCTAGTGATTTGGTTCGTTGCACTTGTGCTATTATATGCAGATGTTCAAAGTTTTGAAACGTAAAAGAATATACCTTCGTAACTGTAAGCTGTGCACCTGCTTCCTCTGGATGTAAATACCTAGGTATTAAATTAACAATGAAGCCACTTGGGCATAGTATAGGTACGTATACTACGAATTCAAAATGTAACAAATCACGGCGGCTGACTTCAGGTCAGTGATTTCTAAACTGCTTTGTTTTATATGGAACTTTGTTGCGCAAGAAGTTCTGACTGTCACGTTATTTTCTGCGTTTCCGACTCATACATTACTAAGTTTAGGTTTTGCTCTTTGTAGACTTTTATTTGGAAACAATATTTTATTGATAGAAAATGTTTGCTTTATTTTTAAGATGAAGGTGAATTATCATGCCAAAGAATGGCTGCTATGCGAATCCTTTTGTTATTATATGTATGTAACTTGAGATAAAAGTCTCGTAGATATTATAATAACTACCTAATAGCATTCACTAATACTGTATTACCAACTAACTGCCAACTAATAACCATTGTGACTATGTATGCTCTAAAATGGGGCTACGCTGTAGACTTTCTCCTCTCTCGTTCGAGTCAATCAGCAATAGTTGATATGCTAGATAAGCACTACCGTACCTGCGACCTGCTCATAAGCGTTTTGCACATTACCTCTGGTACTCTCAGTCTTCTTATTTACAAGTCAAGGAAGAAGTCACTAATATGATTAGTAAAGGTGTAATTAAACAACTCGTAAACAAATTAAAACTAATCTTGCTAAAGGGCATAGAGACTACTGCAACAAATGATTAACAATTTTCATACAGCTACTTCCACGCTCGGCTACATGTTACGAAGCTCTTGTTTCGCTGCTGTGAAATTAAGTGAGGGTGAACCAAGTCGCATGATGAATAGGTACAGTTTTTTATAAATAAAAATAAACTATGCATTGACTCCTTCTTACACACAATGCGTTATAACAATCATTCAACCTCATTCACGTGCGGCAGCTTAACTCAATTTTAGCTATGGCACTTTATGACCTCACCTGAATTAAAGGGGATTGAGTAATATGTAATTGAAAACTATATGCATCAATTTCATCCTCACTCCCTCGCATCCACATCGAATCCTCCTTAACATATTATCAAAACTAATTACTTCGTAAGAAACTAGATAACATCAAAAGTTATTATGCAAAGTTGCGCAAGAAAGTGCAAGCAAGTTCAACTTGCGTAGCCAAAAGCGCATTTACGAATTGTTCGAAAAACTCAGAATGCAATGCAAAGAGAGGTTCATAGTACGATCAATTGATGAGAGACAATCCATTTGGAATCTTTGTGATTTGTTTAATTATATGAGTTTCTAAACCTAAAATCTGAAAATCTGAAAGAAAGTGCAATAATTCATCAGTTTTAATCGAAAATACCGTTTTGGATCTAAAGTTTAAAAAAAATCGAATATAAATATTATAAAGAACGAACCACTTAAGAATACCCAAATTAATGAATGAACAAGTATCAAGTAAAGACAATTCCAGAAGTGTGCTGCGTAAATATATTTTCGTTTTAATATTCATAAAAGATAGTATTAAATTAACAAACAATGCTTTTATTAGTGAGAAATAGGACAACAGGAAAGAGCGAAAAGTTCTTAAATATCTAGTGCGTTGCATAAAAAAAACAGTACTACGATTTGCCATTAAACCTTGTATCGTTTAAAAAGTAATCTACATTTACACTGTGGTACATGCTTACAATTTTGAAAAACTACTTACCTAGATGAGCAATATTGAGAAATATTATTTTGCATTTCCCTTTCTATATACCGATAGAGTATAACCCTATAGAACTCCTTTTCCAGGATTGATTCTTTGAATTTTATGTTCGCAGCTTTAATATTTGATATGCTCGTTAAAATGTCTGCAACATTTTTTCACGTAGCATTTGTCGTCTTAAAAACTATTTTGACATTGAAACGTAAAACTTAAGTGACCAATTGAGGGCTGATTGAATGAATAGATGCTGGTCACGATTATCTCATTTTCTGTATTCATACTCAATCTGATCAAGTAGTCATTCATGCTAGAAGCTATATCACTGGAGTTTACTTTGCTATAAAAGTGCCTCAGTCCTATATATGGAAGGACTCTAGGTTGATGCCAAAAATTTATATCTCCAGTTTTAATTTCAAACAAATATTTTTATGTCTTATCCACAAATCAGTGCTGGACACCACTCGTCGACATACGTCATCACACTAAAACTTGTTTATCGACATTATTTGCTTCGAGTATATCTATATTGATTCTGTCATGTACATGCAAACGATGATTTGAGGAAATTTGCAAGATTATCTGAAAGTTGCCAGTTTCACTTTTAAAATCCTAAATCACACAAAATACAATGTGATTTCAGTTAGAGTCATGTTAAGTCACCAACTGTCTCTGCTGCAATTAAATTACTCAACAAAGCTTGAATGTGCGGATCAAAGACGTAAATCCGTTGTGTTTGATTGATTAATGCACTTTTCCCGACACTGCAAGGTTACAAAAACAATAATGTTGGAATGTCCCCAATGCATTTGTCATTGATTTCTTGGATGTCCCCAAGTGTAAATTACTTGCATGCTTCTTATAAAAATTATCGGGGACATTGAGATGAAAATCTTTACGATGCTCTCTAAACCAGCGTGAGTCAATTGATTAAAAATTCCATCTTAAAGTGTGCAAATAGTAGTGCTTGGAGAAAAGAAGCGAAATAGATTTAAAATGTATATCATGAGCTCATCTTGCAATACATTCATGTACTTTCAAGGATTACGTTTATTGCCAGCCAAGGATTTTTATTATTATATGTTTTTGCACGACTTTTCGAATAATAGATCCTGATTTATGACAAACAATAACAAACTCACCAAAAAAAAATCTGTTAAGCAGTGTTTCACACTCATTTTAATAAATTGATGCAGCATAATATAACAGTTTGAAATTTGCTGTTTTGTTTGGTGAAATACATATGTACATACTATACGCTGCCTATAAACCCGCAAATTATAATAAAAGAACATTAGTACCTATTCTAGCTATTTAACATCCTCCTGGTTTTTTACGGTGACTGAAGTTATCTAGCATTCCCTTTGATTTTTATTATTATCTTCTTTAGCTCGCAATTTTCAGCCATCTGTTCTTATTAACTGTTTAGATTGAGTG
The DNA here is from genome assembly GCA_034700605.1 of Willowsia nigromaculata. Lineage (NCBI taxonomy): Eukaryota > Metazoa > Arthropoda > Collembola > Entomobryomorpha > Entomobryidae > Willowsia > Willowsia nigromaculata. Next base: position 9,904 of record JAQIXX010001768.1, on the reverse strand, counting down.
TCCTCTCTAAATAACACAGATTTTAATTTAAGCTTCATCATTCTAACTTCTGTTCTGAAACATGCTGACTGCCTTTGACGTAAGCTGCGTGTCACGGTGCTTTTCGCACAAAAATTTTTCGTTCTATCAGAGAGACTTTTTGGCTCACAAAAAAAAATTAACGTGAACTCAAGTCAGTGCTAGACTGAACATAATAAGGCAACTCTAAAATTGCAGTTGAGTGCATTGGAATATGCGATAAGAGAGAAATATACCCATACCCCCTTTTTAGCCTTTTATTCTCGTTAAATTAATGCTAGCAGGACAGATTATGTCAAGGTAGTCACTTCATCTTTCAGATGAACAACACGAACTTTTTTGGCAAGTCCTTTCAACAAATTGTCAAAACCATAAGCATAATGGTAGTGGTAACGTACAGAGGCATTGTAAGTTCATTAAACTAAACATAATAATATCATCTTTATTGCTATTATGCTATCGTATTATGACTATTGACTTGCATAAATTGTCGCTGCATTACCAAAAAATGGCAATTTGTTGGATGAAAAGAGTTCACGCAAAAAGAGCACTTTGGCAATAATAGTAGTGTTGATGGCCGGCTACTGTTTAGTAAACGCCAAATGACTTTAGTCATAAAACCAATAATAGATTTTTCATGTCATATAATATTATGCTTTATTAAAAATGAGCATTTGCAATTGCGATGCTGATGCTGCTATACTAGTGTACCACTATTATATTAGCACTAGGTCAGTAAAAATATGCAGGTATTTAGTAATTGTTTTGTGGCACATACAATATTGATAGATTGAAGGGTGGAGCAGTGTTGAGCTGTTCTAATAACTTCAGAAATTAGAGACGAGTTAAAAGGTGCCTAAAATTAAACTTTGATTTTTAGATACACAATATACAATATAAGAACAAAGAGAACTTCTGCAGGTCAGACAATAGACGAAAACCATGTTGTACAGAATGCTATTACAAAAGGGTTTTGAAGCCACTAAAAAGTGAATCATGACAAGTTCATCAATTATATAAATCATGCAAATGGAATATAAAAGCTCACTTGGTTTCCGATGGAGCAGAAGTTATCATTCAAATATAATTCACTTCATCGGTTGAATGTATGGCTTCTTCAACGTGATCACAAAGTCTTGTGCTTGCTTTTTATTTGCACATTTTATACAAAATGCATAAATCCCTGAATTTGAAACATCGCATCATCTCTGGATCCGATAACAATCGCTACTCACCTGTCCGACCAGTGAGCTACCAAGCCAAGTTTAAGCTCTAATATTGAAACTAAATAGAACAATTGGCAGAGCATAGTTTTGTTTGCTGTGCAGGACGAAAAGTTTTCCAGATTTAGCTCACGTCATAACATGTCATATCATAACTTGATCCCTCCCTATCTATGATATATCATCATTTAATCTGTATAAATGTGCAACGTCAAAAAATGCACTAACATAAAAACTACACCAGTTAGCAGGCCATTATACCTCATGTTTTTTCCTTGTATTTATCTACTTGCGCAATAATAATTCTACATCATGTCAAAACGACCTCGACTGGAAGATCTTTTTACAAAAAAGAATACACCTCCCGTGGATGATGCTTCAAACAAGGACAAAGAATTCGCAAATAGTAAAAGTGAGCTAAAATACTCTTTTAACAGTACCAATTTTCTGTCTGTTGAAAGCATGAGCAAAAAAAAACTTTGTGATATCAATTTAGGCATTAGAAGATCTTGGACAACAACAGTAGGGTTCTGTACACGTGAATGGAAAAAAATGCTAGAGAATTTTGCAATGCATGTGGCAAATTATAGCTAGTCTAAAGTGCTTATAATTAAACTAATCTATGAATGAGCCTTACATAGATTGGAAAATTTATGAGCGTAATAAAAAACGCAAGAATTTTGAGAAGTGTATGTACATATCGATGTCGACGCATCCATTCATGATGTTTTTCACACAAGAAGCTTCATTCCCTTCTTCTTGCACAGACATACAGTATAACTACATGGTTGTTAAAGTTTAATAAGTTGATTAAAAAGATAGCTATGATTTAACAAGTAAAGCTGCCTTGATAGCATGCTATGGACTTACAGGAATAGGAGCGCCCAAAATCCGATGCACAGAAGCTATCTGATTTATCAAGGGCAAGTGTATATTGAATGCGTAGATGGGGGGTCTCGCCGGCTCTGGATAGGGTGACGTGCAGTTGAAGGGATCACTGTCGTTTAGGTATTGTACTCGACAGCTAAACGTTTCCATTTAGACGGCTTCCTTTTACAGAACTCACACTGATTGAAAATTATGTAACAAAACACGACGCTGGACTCTGTGAATGTGTGTGGTTTAGCAGCGTGACAAGTTTTATTTGTGTGTTTTAATGGATGATTTGGCCAGTCGCGATCTTTCAAAGAGATCAAAAACTCCACCGAATTCTCGCAAGGTTTTCTGCATAATAATGATCTCTCATGTTGAAGACGAGTGATGATTGGAGTATTTTTTTCTGTTATCAGTATTTTACTTCACAGTCATACAACTATTGTCTTAATACATTTTACGAGGTTCTTATTGTAGGAAGTTTTCAGTGCAGTTTAAGGATGGTGATGTTGATGATGATGCCACGTACAATTCCGATGTGTCATCTTCGACGAGGAAGGTGTATAAACAGTTGTTGTACTTCTTGAGTTTGGTGTTTTTTCTTTGTTCATAGTTCATACGTGATTGGCTTAATCCAAACTAAGGTAGCTCGCTACTTGAACTGTACTATGTAAAAACTGTTAGGCGTATTATACACATCTTGAAATACAACGTTTCATTTGTGATTATGATGATATGATGCAACTCGACTGATTGACTGACGAATGAGACAACAATGTAAATTTTTAGGCAAAATAGCTCTCTACTTTTGCTTTTTTCTTTCTTCGAAATAAAAACGCACCATATTTACTGACTCCAATATTATCCAATACAAAAAAAATAATGCAAGAATTCATCTCGATTTCTTTTACCCTGCCATACAAAATGCACATGTCGTCAATAGCTCGTTGATTTTATATTTACTTTGTTCTACACCACTGCCCTGCTACAACGTGTACCATGATGGGATGATTTTGAGTTCATGGATGGTATCTGCATTAATAATGATCTTCATTACCATTTGTTATGTTGCGCTCCTCTCTGCCGAAAGTGAGTTTTTAACTTGCTAATTAGTGCAAAACTAAAACTTGTAAATACGGAATCTATGCACGTATCTTTCCGCTTCGCTTGTCATAAAAATAATAATAGGCAATACAAAAAATGTGCATGACTTCTCTCCTGATATTTTTGGTGTAGGTAATAGATATCATGAAATTGAATATTGATAAAGAATGGCTAATGATAACATTTACAAGAGTATATAACTTTGATAAAATTCTATTGATTCTTTATTTTCCTCCTCTATCACTACTGCATATTTTACTTTGCTTGCTACAAGTCGTCAACGTCAAACTCCCAAAAAACTTGAGTGAAGTAATGATATTGATAACAGTTATGATGAAGGTAATAATGCAAAAATTACAGTGAATTGTGTTTAGCTCACAATAACAAGCAGTAGTATTCATCCTTATTGCACCTACAACAATATGCTATGAAAAACACACCAAATTGGCTGTCTTTCATGTAATAACGATCAGTTATTGTAAAATGTTACGTCTCTGTAGTTTATGAATCAACTAAAAATTTCACTTCTACTTTATTTATTTACTTTTAGTTTATAAATCAGAGACTGCTTATTAAATTTTTTATATTTACTGCATTAATTGTGTTTACCATTTAACTTTTGATTGAAAGAGAGTGCATTACAAATCATTTATCAAGATTTTAAAGTTCACCAAGGATTAGTTAATAAATTACAAAACACTTTAAATCGATTCACCAGCTATCATCTTTAACATCTTTAAAGTCGAATTTACTACACTATGAATATGAATTTCAAAGAAATCAAGGTAGCATGCATGGTAGATTTTTTAAAAGTAAGCCTATAGTATCATCTTGCTAATTGCTTCATTCGAAAGCATTTTGCTAAAAATGCATGGTTTTACCATTCACCAGTCAATACAAGTGAGCTCATCTACCGAGGACAAGAATGAAATCTGATAGTTGCATTACCTGACGTTATTATGCAAGCGAATATTTTTACCTAAATCTTCAAATAAATTTTACATGCAATATAGCTCAACAATTAACGTCACCGTAAACATATAACTGCCTTTATAAACCAAATAACCATAAAACAAAGTCACTTTTCACTGTCTTTAAAAAAGGCTTTAAGAAATAGATCTATAGTTCATGTAACACCCAGGTATTTCTGACGATTACAATACTAGCCAAGTGAGTATATTGTTATGTAAGAGTGGAAGAAACACAGGAAGACAGGTCAAATAAAGCCACTGTCAATAAATCACTTAACAATGAAAAATTATCAACTTTTGCTCATGGCATGATGGTAGGATACACGATTCGATGCGTATATGCTAGTCAGCAAAAAATATAATGTGATTCCGTACAACAAACGTGCGTTTCACGATCATCCTACATTGCCATGTGTTCCATGTCCAGGTGTCCGAAAAAAACTGGTTGCAGAAGCCAAGCAGTCTCTTGCACCATCACCATTATTATATCGCACCATAGTCAAATTAAATGATAATATACGGGCATGATAGTGCTCGTTGTTTGCATATTACATAAAACATGTCCAATGCTTCAGTTGAGTGGAGGAAAGCCTGTTACAGCTCAAATGAGAAGCAAGTCCAACAAATCTTGTTTAACTTTTTTTCCTTTCTCTTCTCATGCTGCTGGAGAAAATGACAGTCACATTTCTGACAGCTAATTAGCTACACACGAAAACGTCTTTTTCCCTTTTATGCACTCACAGTTTTTTTCCACACAAAAAACCTCTTCCTTGCTCACGCATGTATAGTTTTTTTTCTATCCAGCTTTGACCAACTGGACCGCTATAAATTTTCTTGTGATTCTTCTGAGCCTGTGAATTACCTCTATACACCGGGAAAATGTCAGAAGCGAGAGCTTATAGCTTCCTCCTCTCAAAATGGATTTGAGCCATTTTTGGTTTGTCTTTGCATACTGTGTTTTCCAACAAACAATTCTACTTACACATAAACAACGACATGTGCTCGCATAGATAATAATTTTCTACCAGTATAAAATTCAAGCACAACAAAGTTTTATACCGGATTTTGTGAGGAGAACGATGCAATAATGCAATGAACTTCCAGGTTAAAAATACTGCTTATTGGGGTGAGCAAGTAAAAGTTTGACTTTTTTTGAGGGCTTCGCTGCAGCAGCATGCAGCAAGCGTGTCTTACCACAACAGACTGAATCAACTGACGTTACTTCACTTGTACTTTAAACCCTTCATGTTAGACTTTGCTTGTATGCGTTAACTGAAAAGGATTCCCTACTTGAAAAGGATACACACACACACACGATGCATATACATTGCATGAAAAACTCTTCATTTCGTCATGATTAGTTTGCCTTTCTGTTCTTACTAGAGTAGGAGTAACTATCAGAAATATGTAATGTTGTTACTTACTTCATGTAAATATTGTACTGATGATACGGTAGAACAGATACATGAACGTGTTTGCAACGCTCATGTACAGCTTTAGGTGTTGAGTCTCTTGCTGCCATGCACCGTGAACTGATATTATAGTTTAAAGGCATGTCGTTTACTTTATAGTAATAATATCCACGGATTCATGATGCATACTAATAATAATGCACCTTTTTCTGACGGTGTGACTCCTTAAGCCTTTCTTCAGTCTTTTAAAACCGAGGGCTTGTAAATGAAGAGAAAATGAAAACGAAGGATTCCCCATAATACAAAAGATCAACACAGCACTCACCAGTTTTACTCAAAGTTTATTTTGGGTTTTCCTCTTTTTTGACAGACATTTTTCTTTAAAAGTGATGCACGATCGGAAACAGAATAGATAAATTTAATGTGCATAACACAGAAAAAAGAGCTTACAATTTTTGAAAATTGCCAGGTATAAATCAGAGTAAAGCATATTCAGATATCCTGTTTATCCAGGGAATATTATTACCATTGCACTGATTGCTCTCATATTTCAATCATGATTGATGACTACCGAGGTAAGACAAAACAGCATTCCCTCAAAAGTAAAGCAATCTCTGATATGAGATATTCTCAAGATTAGAAAACAATATTATATTTGAAAAATTATTTTATTTTTGATACTCAAAATAACAAGAGGCTCTACATAGTACGTTTTGAATTAGTAAAACAAGATTAACTTGTAATGTAACTACGTACAGCAACAAAGATTGTAATGGAAATGGGTAAAATAAACGTGTTAAACATGAGACAGTATGAGATACACCAATTTTTTCCAGAAGTACTTATTATAGTGTTTGCCTTGTTCAGTCCGAAACTAGTTTCAAAATACTACGCACTCACAATGTTCACCACTTTCGTACTCTGATATTATTTCTAAGAAGAGTCTTGTATCTCAGCTTGTAGTAATGTATTATTAGATTAGGCAATATCTTTCTCGCATAACAGGAAATTAAAAAGAGAAACTAAGTGGAGCATAGACGCATGATGCACGCACAAGAGGTATATTTCATTTGGATGTGTGATGGGAAGGATGAAATGAATTTAAAAGCATTATTTGCCATTATATTTCTGTTTTAAAAAAGAACCCTTTCATTGCAACAAACTTTTCCAGTTTTCACAACCTCAATATAACAAGCATTCTACCTACCTGCAAAAGAAACTATAAAAAAGATTTGTGCTCCAGAAGAAGAGTACTGTCGTAACTTCCATCACGTAACGAGGTAGAATAGAGATGAAAAAAATGATGTTTGCATTGGGTTGCAGCTCTGAAATTTTATGTGCATTTGAACAACAAAGAAAAATGTACATAATGCACATTTAACAAGAGATTTTATTATTTGTGGTCGAATAAATCAGAATTGGCCACTTAAAGACGAAGGTATGGGTGTTGTGAAATGTTGTAATGCATAGAAAGAAATCGCATGCTCGCTTTGAATATTTTCAAAGAGAGGAAATTCCGACCGGTATTATATGGACAAGAGCTCCATAAAATCTTTGGCCACACGCTATGATCTTCCGGTCTTGGTATTTATTATTGTGAAGACTGAAGACAACGGTTTTTACAATTTAGAAACGAGTACGGATTTGAACTATCTGTATTATTTTGGGTAGATGGTAACTAAGTATGCTCACGTTTTCTTCCAGTTTTGCATGAATTTTTACCAAACAAACGAAAGGCTTCATTTCATTTCACAGATCGATGATGATCTATTCTGCTGTTGTATAGATATACGTACGTACTCATTCAATCAATGAACCCGAACACTATAAGTCTCAATGCATCTCGTAATTAAATTTTAATAAGTCAATGATGATATGATGGGTATTAGGAGACTTATTAGTTAGTATTTCATATAACTTATTCATATCACAAAAGTTCGAGCATAAAACAAAACTTTCGACTATGCATTACACATTTTGTCAAGTACTAATCGAGCTCTTGCATTCGAGATGAAAAAGTAAAATTTGGCTTTCAAACACATTTTCAATCCATGAAAAATGTTCAGGTCAATTGCTGGTAGTAAATTGGAAAACGCTTTAGGAAATCTGACCATCATATCTGTTGTTCCAGGGAATCTTTTTGATTTTTCCATACAATTGGCAACTTAATATAATATATCGTGTACAGCAAAAAAAATGTCACAGCTTACCTTATCAGATTTAGAGGACTTGACGAGTCCGACCTTGTCATCCATCGTATCTACCTTCAACGGTTGATTTGTTTCAAATGCTTGATGTGACAGAGATGTCAATGGCTCTGATGGTTCCCTGTAATAGTTAGAAATTTGTATGATAAACATGATGCCATAATTTGGTGTGCTGATTTCGGTGAGCAGAAGCCGTAAAAGCAAATCACGTCAAACAGAAACAAAGAGAGCGACAGTAACAGACACATGCTGTCATCAAACCACTGGAACGGATTCAGTTTGCATGCGAGGAGAACAAGAAAGATCTGTGATTCAAAATTCATAAAAAGCGCATGCAAAATAAAACACAAGCAAAATTTCTCTAAACAAAGCGTGATTATTATCTTGTTGTTAGAATTTTCAAAAAGTTTACATTTACTTTTGCAGGTGGTGGTTCAGTGCTTTTGTTTACATATTGTGCATGTATTATTGTAAAATGCAGACATAATATTGCCTATCTTCTGTCTGCTGAATTACAACGAAAAGATATTTTTAGCAAAAAGCTGGCAGTTGAAATCTGCTGTTTTCATCATGATACTCCTTCAAGTCAATGTAAGTTTGGGCAGAACAGTGTTTCAAATGTGAGTAGGTGTGTATAGGGACATAACGCCCCAGTGTACTAGCAAGTTATATACATTAATTGTCTGTGAGTATAGGTTTACATTTCATTTTTCACAATTCTTCCTTTAGTGTAGGACAATCTAAAGATATTGTGAGGATATGATGAGAAGCAGTTATAAGATATAGTTGCCTAATTACTCCCGGAAGAAAATCGGCTGTCGTAACTAGTTTTCTATATTTTTGGCGATTTGAAGTAAAACGACACAGTCTTTATCAATATCTAATCATATGCCCAACTTCAATATGTAAATCATAAAGACACTTAACACTAAACTCTACCTACACATTATCACAATGGCACAAAGAAAACAAGAGAAAATATGGGGAACGAACGAATGTTTACAGATTTAACGTTTCGTTTCCGGGGTCAATTATGTCCAATCTTTTTGACGCGGTCTTTCATTGCAGCGCGGTTCAATAACTTGGATAGGGTACAGGTGCCAGACACATTGTGACTATGAGTCTGAGAAGTTTCAGTGCATCATCGAAAATGATAAATACTGATAATGATTGTATAGACTATTTAAAAAACAAATGCATATCTAAGCACAAAATGCAGCCGTTCCAGCTCAGAAGAAAAGTGTGTGTATGGAGAAACCGCGACTTCAAATGAAAGCTGTACATTATAAAATGCAAGTTTAGAAATGCATAATACATTTAATTGCTCAATTAGAATTGTATGCATTATATCATCCATAAAAAGACACATCTACGTTGATGAGTTTTAACAGTACTGTAAAGTGCAGAGTTGCTTTTAATGTTTGTGACAAATAAAGCCTATTTCGCATTAACGCGTTATCACCAAATGCATATTTAGCTATTAAAAAGGAGCGGAAGGATTATAGCTTTTTAGTTTTGACATTTGAGACAAAAAAGTCATTGCATTAGCACTGTCTACGCATTGTATTTCATACAGTAAGCATTAGCATTAGCCAACACTGTGTGAATTAATCTTGCTTGCTTTCTGTACAAGTTTTTATACCAGGAACAAAAACCACTACTGATAGAGGAAACAGTTAAAAACAAGCAGAAAAATCATTTAATTGTTATTGTTATGATTATAGCTTGAGATAATCAGCATAAAAGACTGTGGTCGTAATAATGTTGACAAACATAAATGCGATATATGTGAGATTCATCCGTTTCAATGATTAGGATTGTTCTCCAGATATGATATTCATCTCGCATTCAGTACTAATCCAAAACGTAATTTATATATTTCATATTCATAATGAGCATTTCTAAGGAGTTTCATCTATGCAATATGATAAGATCAAGAAGCTGAATATAGCAGCAACAGATAGTGTGTTATCGAAGAATAGAATATTAGATACACACACAAGAGTACTGTCTTTATTGATATTGATAAATCTGTGTCTATTTGTTATAGCAATTTACCAAAGCTCAGTTTTTGGTCGTAGAGTAATGCGTTAACG
>JAQIXX010001767.1:0-30161 GCA_034700605.1 Willowsia nigromaculata | reverse complement strand
TCGCACACAAATCTTCTATGGAAAATACCACTGCCACGACCACCCGCCCTCCCCCACCCTCACATCCTTCCGTTCAACCCAAACAAAATCGAACACCAGTCCAGCAACAGGCAAGAACAAATCTCGCTGAAGAAACCTATTGTTGTTCGAAGCTCTGGATAATAAAGTTAATCTGTATAGTAAGTACTAAGATAATTGGAAGGAATCATCATCTCTATAAAATCCACATTTTCTCACACAAGCATTAAATATTAGCTCATTGTTTCCATTTTTTAAATTTCATCACAGATCTTGGCAGCAATTGGAAGCATTCTTACTTATGTTGGCTATGTTGGCAGCAACTTCCTTTCATACACGTGTGATAACGATGAGAGGAGACGATACACCAAACTCGTGCGCGATAGAAACATCACGGCAAGTGAAAATGAATGTGAGGATTTTATTAGGGGCACGTTCCAACATTGTCGCTTAGTACAAAGAATGTATACATCAGGAATAAACTGTGCGAATCCACTACTGATAAAGGTCCCACTCATTCTTAATGGCATTTTTCTCGGGGTCGCTGTGATCTTCTTTATTGCACCTGCCGTTTCTGGAGAGAGTAGGAAAAATCTGAGCTTCCTCAAATCAGTGAGTCCTTTGTAATTGATACCGATTCCATATGCATATGAGGTAGAGGGTATGTACCCTTCCAATGAAACCTATTGTTTTTTCTAAAGGACATGGGGTGCCAGTATCTAGGATTTGTGGTAAACTTGGCTTCATTCATTTGCGGAGTTACATTTTGGATCATATACTCGACGCATTTTTATTACCCGTGTCTTGGTAAATATTATGAGCCTTATGTTGATGAAAAAAACGAACATGGTAATTGTAATATTATGATTCCTAGAATGGTGAAGTTTCCAATTATGATTTGTGGAGAGGTTCGTCAAATTCGCATTTATTGTTACCTACTAGTAAATAGGAACTTAATGTGGTTTCCAGAATGTTAAATTTCAGTGATACTGATAATAGATCCTTAGTTTTATTGCTGCGATCACGTTCTGGTTGGCAGGACGTACATTGAGGAAGATTACACGGACAGAAAAACTAAGCCTTCGTGTGGGGGTGGCTCCTGGAGGTATGTATGGCCCTCCAATGATGCCACAAGGTTACATGGACGGTAGTCAAATGGGAGGGATGGGAGATGGCTCGAAGGGTGGTTCTCCCACGATGGCGAATAATGATGGGATAATGAGTACACAGCCAGAATACTCTCTTCCTCCAGGGGGATCACAATCCATGCCTTGAAATTGTTGGTTGACATAATCGTGTTGGGTAGTAGCTGGACATCTGAAATTTTAATTAAGTGCTTGTTTGAAACAAGCTATTTGTTCAGATATTTATAGTCATGCTTGGCTCCTTAAATTTCAACCAGATTTGAGAAGATTTGATTTATTAAAAAATGTAATTTGTGACCTCATTCGTATGGCATTGTTTATCTGTAAAGTATAAATCAAATTATTTTGTATGTAAAGTCTGAATTTGCCGTATTTTCAACTTTGTTTCAACTTACGCCTGGACGGATTGTGAATACCTAGTTACTCATAAAACCGGAAATTCTCCCAGTGGCGAATAACAGCCAGTAAATCCACCCACTCTAAGAAGAATACAAACATAAATGAAATTGCCTGTTGATATTGTGATGATGGGGTAGTAGCCGGATATCTGAAATTTAATAAAGTTCTCTTTGAGATGTTATCTTCACCCTCATTGAATATCTGTAAAAAAGAAAAAAAACGCAAACCCAATCCCAGAATTTAAACATGAATATGAGGAATGTCCGAATCCAGTTGTTGATTGAGATCCCACTCGTTCTTACTTAATGATTCAATGATATTGTACATGGGGTTCGGTGGTGGGATCAAAGTAACTGGAGAGCGACCTTCACTCAATTGTCAATTGTGGGTATTATTCTTGGATAGTCCATGGGAAGGAAGGGATGAAAGGACGGATCCAACGCGTTGCAACGGTGTTACAAATTGTAGAAAGATTCAGGTGAGGATTCCGGGCAGAGATCACGGTGAGATATGCGACATCACATATATCATTGAGACAATAGAGTCGTGAGTCGATAAGCATTCCTCCCCACAGATATCATCGCCCCACTTTTTACCCCTAAACTTAAGCACGTAGCAACAAATTAAATGCAAAACCTTCATAATTAAAAAACAAACATGACATAAGATTGACATGATTTTCTAACTTGATGTGCGTGGAATGTGAAAGTCATTCAGGTTCCTTCTTGTGCGTGCGCAAGCTTTAGCATTCCACAATGACCTCTGATATAGAGAGTTCCGTATTTACAGACGTTTCTGATACCAGTCTGGCAGCCCCTGGTCCTCATTTTCAACCCGAACCCAATCCAACGCCCCCGCCTCCGCCACCTGAGCAGAACCGAATAGAAAGTAAATTAGATTACTTTAGATCGCACAACGGAATCTCAAAGCTCATCTGTCTTGTAAGCATCATCTATTAGTATTAAATATCTTTCTGCTGATTGTGAGACAAGTTTATGCTTCTTCATACGGTGGTGGTAAACTAAACTCATTATGCAATTTACTTGATTTTGCAAATAGATGTATGGAGCAATAGCACTCAGTCTCACTCTCAGTGGCTTTGTGAAGAGTAGGTACTATAATTACAAGTGCGATGCCGATGAGAAGCGCACCTTTGACGATCTCGTTGTCTCTGGAAATCTCCCCCATCATGATTATACAACTTGCGAGGAACATGCTCTAGGTACGTTCCAGAATTGTCAGCACCAAGCCAGTCGCCAGGAATCTACAACCTGTCCAAATCCACTGTTGATAATTGTCACACTGATTTTAGATGGGGTTGTCTTCGGGGGCACTATGGTCTTCTTCATTCTTCCTCTCGCTTCGCCAAACATGATGCACAATCATTCGTTTATCAAAATGGTGAGTTTTGAAATTGATAACGTATTAGGTAGGCAATCATGGTTGGGAAATCTTATTACTTTTTTCTACAGGCCATGCTTTGGAAGCATGTAGGACTTGGAGCAAATGTGATTGCATCAATTCTCGGATTGACATTCTTGATATGGGTCTATCATCAGCACTATCCGTGTGAATCCAAGAAGGATCACTTTTATGCCTGTGACGAGGAATTGTACGGTGGTGGAATTTACATGTTGTGGACCATTACTGGAGGAGCGGTTTGTCTCATATGTTACTTGATACTTGTCTTCTAATAAATAAAGTGACAAATCCGTTGTATGTTCATACAATGCTTCATTTCTGCCATTTTGTTTTAAAATAGGTCTTCAATTTGATCACTTCAGTCGCGTTCTGTCACTTGGGGTGTGCGCTGGCGCTGCATGCTAGACATGTTAAAGTACCTGGACATGATGTGGATGCGGATCCGGTACATGACGAGGACGAGATACGTACATTTGTAGTAGACTTTTAGGCTACTTTGGTCTCGTTCTCATCGTTATTTGTCCAAAATCCAAAATATATTTATATGTAATGAGGCTTACAAGTAAATTACAAAACTTTGTCCCTCTGGGGAATATTTTCTCAGCTTTATTGTGTCATGTAAACATTGTGTCAAGATTGTTAATAAATCTACTGTAATCATGAAAAGTACAGAGTAAAATTGTGAAAATTGGCAGTCATTTGTAACACATCTCATCCTGCCCCATTTTCAACCTTTAACTCATGCGTTCTTGACAGATGGTTAATTAGCAAACCAGAAATTCAACACTTGGTCGTACCCATCTCCACCTACTACTAATGTAACTGGAGAGTTTAGTCCATCTGAAACCTTGACTTTCCTAGCAATTTATACGCTCAAGCTAGTATTGTAGTGTCATGTGGCTGCATAATCATGATTATTCCGAGAATCCGTCGTTGTGTCCCATTTCCAATTACGTGTTATTTGCAGTATGTCTTGTCATCGAGTTTCCAGTCTTTAATGAGGGATCATGGAGAAAAACCTATCATAAAAGTTGATGAGTGAACGTAGTGAAAAAGACAATAAATCAGTTCATGATGCTGGCGTGGGCGGTTTGGTGACGGGTAGGAAGAAAACCATCTTGGGTCCAAACTAGAGAGCTCATCGTTTCCATGTCTACATTTTAGTGGATAACACAACAACCTATTGTTATTTTCACGCAATAGACAGAAAGAATGCTAAGAAACATGCTACAGAGATCAACAGACAGGAAGAAAGCTTATAAGGAAATGCAAGCTTTTATCCATTTTGTATTGTTTTTCTTCCAAGAAAATCACAACAATTTCCTTCTGCTCGTTCAAGAGAAGTGACTAGAAAAAAATGGCAGAGATTCCATCTTTTTTTCTTCGCAGCTTCATGCATTTATACATCATCAGTTGGTTTCTTGGATTCCGGGTGTTGCTTCCATTATTTTGTGTCCCTACACCGGCCAAGCCAAAGCCAAGCCACCATGGCGACAATGATGGTAACGCTGATAAAGCCAGACAAGTGGAAAATGATAGACATGCGATCTTATCTTGTTTCTTGTATGGCGAGCGAGATCATTGTCACCAGCTTTCTTCTCTGTTCTCTGTACTGTATATTTGTGTTAATGGTAATTCGTTTTCTGTGACTTCCTGGAAAACAAAAGGAACTCTTTTGATAATCATCATTATTCTCGCAGCTCATGTGAGAAAATGAAGATGATAATGATGATGGTTTTTATCATCACATCAACTCCACTACTTTATGCTTTTCCTTATCCAGTCTATTTGATATATATTTTCTCTGGTTTTTGCACTCGTTTGATGCATAAACATTCCACGGGTATAAAGATGTCGTTTCTTTTCCTCTTTAAGATTTTGGAGGAGCCACTCTGGCAAAAAGTGAGAGTGACTAACCGGGAAAAAGATTAGAGGAGCAAGAGAGAGAGAGAGATGGTCGGCGCTTTGCCAAAATATTTTCTCGAGATTTCTCTGGACACATTTTCAGAGAGTTCTCCAGGATATTTGGGAAACCCAGAGAATATTTCATTTAGAGTGGAGCATAGCCTTAAAAATGTATTACTGTCAACTAGACAAGGAAAGCGTCTCACATGGATTGCAAATCTTCAAAATTGTTATCCCGACTGCACTCTGCAAATTTCCATAGCCACCCTGAAACGGTACCTTGTCAACTTTTGTATATTTTCCGGTTTGGCAAAACCAGCGGAATTTGTCAGCGGACACCGAACCAAAAATGGTAATAGTTTTTCCTTTTTTCTTCACGTCCAGAAGAAGACGAAGCCTCTTGAAGAAAGATAAGACGAAAGAGAGAGAGAACGCCAAAGACATTTTTATTTCCGCTGATGATGACGATAGCGATGATGCGTGTAACCAAACCAAACCACCACTCCACTTTACTCTTCATTTTTCACAACCAACTTTTATCCTCCAGATACTTTTTTTTGGCTTGAATAGCCACAGCATTTGTTTTTTCTTGTTCTCAGCACATCCACAAAAATCACAAGATGTCAGATTTAATTTGGATTTAATTAGAAGGGAAACGAATTTCTTGGAAGAATCACAAGAAGAACAAAAGGGAAGACATGCAATAAAAGTGGTCAGGCCGAGAAAGAAACACAAACAATTAATTAGATTCCTCTCTAGGAATTCTATCTGATCTAAAATCACTTCTATTCCTCCGGATGAAATCATTAGAAAATAAAATAGGAGTACAGTTTATCTTGTATCCTCCTCCCAAACAATTATAGACAGTTACAGAAAAAAATGGATGAGACCAGACCACCCACCATGGAATGGGAAACCGGAAGGAAAATGAATGAAACATTTTATTTCTTTTGGGAAGAAGAAAAAAGCATAATTAATTGTTTCCATTAAATTTATTTGGGAGAAAGTTAACGACAGTTTTTGGCGAGAATGTTGACTTTCTGGATGGATGAAGAAAGGAAATATCTTGAGCAAGTGTGTGTGCCTCTTTCTTGAGAATTAAATGGACCGTTCATCAACTCACGAGAAGGAAAATATCTGCGTCTGTTTTAGGGAGAAAATATTTTTATGAAAAATAGCACCAGAGCTTGAGCTCCTCTGAGGTTTATGGTTTTTATGGTGACATTTTAGAAAAAGTGTCCCGAATATGCCATGCGGGTGGTTTGGATGCTGCTGCTGCTGGTGTGATGCAACATGTTTTTATTAACTGTCACTATGATCGTTGACTTTTTTTGGTCACGAAAGTAAACACACACGTGAGCCCCGATGGAGGATATTTCTTTTTTAAATGCTCAAGTTGTCGTGTGGATTGGCTTTTCTCGCTTCACTTGTAAATATATTTTTGTGGGATTTTGATTTAGGTTGAATTCATTTTCCTCTCTTCATGAAAGGTTTACTGGGAATTTGACACTTTTTTCCCAGCATTTTAGAAATAAGCTCTATGCTCTTGAAAATCTTTTAATCTTTTTGACTTTTCTGACTCCAAAACTTTTAGGCTGTCACCGAAAAACAAATTGAAATTATGGAGTGAAGACGTACTTATATGAGCCATGGGTATATGGAAAAATATACTAAAATCTGTTTCTATATATTTATGAACTGTCTTTGGAAATATTTTAATGCATTTTCATCATCTGTTCAAAAATACTAAAATAAGAGGATATTCAAAATAGCTTTACGATTTTTACCATTAATACAGTGTCATTTGTGCATATTGACATCTAAGGAAAATAATGTGCTGAAAATCCCTAAATCTTAAAAAAGCTTAAATTCTTCTAAAAATTCTCTAGCAAAACACAACATTAGCGAGTCATCATTAACTCGCGACACGAGACAAAAAAAATATTTTCTGGTAAAATCCCGATTTCTTAGGTCTTCTTCTTTGGCACTAGAAACAGCCTTGGAAACTTTGTTCCACACACGAGCCAAAAATTTACCTACCCACCTTTGCAGCACACACAGATTGCCTCTGAATTTTTGCTAGATTTATTTTCTTTGTGGTTTGGTTTTGGTTTCCTCTCTTAATTTCCATTTTCTCTTGTAAAACTTGTATCAATGTGGATTGCATGGCAGTACCATGATCTCTGGTGTCTGTGTCAACAGCCGAAACTGTATCCCTTTTTTCACCGAAACAAAAAAGAGATCATCATATTCTCTGGCCATGTGTGAATGTTAAAATTCCATTTCATCAAAAAAGGTATCTCACTGCTTAAGCATTTCTCAGCCAAAAACCATGGAAAAATATTATTTAGAGAATGAGAGAGAATCTCTGGTGGAAACAGAGAGCCGAAAAAAATGGAGAACCCGAATAAATATTTTGGAAGGGAGAAAATGGAGAGATATGCAGGAGATATTTGGGTGCGTGTTGTGTACACGTCGATGATCAAGAGAGAAAAAAGAGTCGAGCTTCGAGTTAAGCTGGTGGAGAGAGCGACTTGCTTTTCAGTTGCTTTTCGGTCGGCACTCTATGCGGACCAGTGAAGTCATAACGGTTGGAATACGCTGTGGAGAAAAACTTTTGCTAACGGTATATTTCGATGGGAGGGTGAGTATGGAATAAAGCGTTGTGAAAACTCAAGCCTGAATTCTTTTCAGTACTTTCCATCACAGTTTTCGCTTTTCCTCGACCTGAATATGAATCTTTTGCAACAGTGAACCAGAATAATTTTTATAAAAAATTTAATAAATGCGAAGTTAATCAAAAACTTTATCAATTGATTAAGAAATGTTCGGATTTGAAAATATTTTGTCTGTGAGCTGAAAACTGAAATGTAAAGTGTAAAAAAAATTCACTCTGGTTTAACCGGGATATTCCTGAACAAACAGTAAAAAAGTGGTCGCGTGAGTGAAGTTGTGGTTGGTGACAGCGACAAGAAGAAAAGAAGACTAACAATTTGAAACAGTTTTCGTCTCACTGAGAACAAAGACATAAAAAGCAACAACTGTCTTGTTCAATTTTTACTCTTGGAAATTGAAATGGAGAATAGATAGTGAGGATGTGATCATCTCTCGTTTTTGTTGAGTGAAGAAAATCAGACCAAATCACTTAAACTTTTTTTCTCCTTTCTTTCTTCTCCTCTTTCTCCAAATCTGACTGTTGCTCACTTTCTCTATAAAAAAACTGGTGTTTTGTTCAACTGAAAATCTATTAACTATTGAATTGGATGAATGAAGCGGTAAAATAGAAGAAAAGCGAAAATCCTACGAAAGAATAAGTGGTTTTTCTCCACATCTTTCTTTTTTGTTCACTTTTTACTACCTTTTATTATGGAGGGTTCAAAAACACGAGGAGAAAATAGAGACTGCTGCTGTTGATGTGCTGATCATTTTTATTCTGTGCTATGTGCACTCCTCCTCACAAGCAGTAATTTAATTGACTCGTATAGCATAAAAAGGGCCGTTTTTCGAGTAAAGTGGTGTTGGTGGGGAGGAAATCGGTGGACGTGACTAAAATCTTTAGAGGAATTTTACACGAGGAAATAACCCCGTGTAAAAGAGCTGTTTTCGAGGAAAAAAGGTGCTCTTCTTGCAAAGGTGCTTCATCTTCGTTTAAACTGCAATAATAAGTGGAGAAAAAAAACGCAAGTTTTTGTGCGAAAAAAATAACTGCCAATTTTTTGGTACTACCTCATATTTGGAAATGGGCACTGTTTAACTTTGGATTGTGCTATAAGCCATAAAAGTTGAAATCAAGGTATAAAAATAACTTCTGTAAAATATATTGTGAGAACGCTTTTATCCAACCATAATTGCTCATGCTTTTGTGACAAAGGTCGCGTATGTTCTCAGGTTGCCCCAAAAAATGTTCTGAGAGCTGGCGTAAGTGTGCTTGAGTGTGATTTCCCTGTTTTAGTTCAAATGCCCATTTAAAGCTTTGTAGAAAATACTGGGAAGAATATAATTGGGTAATATATCGTTGTTCAGCTTTGTTCCGCTTCTGTTTTCCCAGGAAAAAAATTGTGAGTACGTTTTGCAACAAAAATAGAGTTGCATAAAGACTTATATGATTGTGATGAGATGAGAGGAGCACGTGTGTTGCAAATACGGTTGGATGATGAAAATGGCAATGAAATATAATCATTACCAGCTGACAAGAGAGATTGAGATTTAAAAAGAGCAGAGAGCTTATATATTCTTCTTGTGGCAATTTATTCTATTGTAGTTTCCACAGTGGGAAAAAATACTGAGAAAAGATAAAAACATAAATAGATACAAAGAGATGGGATATTAATTCTGAAAAACAAGAGAGGGAAAAGTGGATAAGTCAAAAGCAGAGAAAAAAGTCACTTAAAGGGAAACAGGAACAACTGTTGAGTTTTTGTCAGAAAGCCATGCGGGCATGAATGAAACGGCTCGTTTCATTTCCCCGTTTACTTTTTTTCTCTCTGTTTAGTTTCGAGAAAATATTTGGAATATGGTATACCTAATATGAAATTCTTGCGACATTCTTGATCCTCAACAAAGTATTATGTAAAATATGTTACGTCTCTATGTATAATTTGTTATGTTATATTTTGGCTGTCTCTGTATGCCCTGCTTTTTTAGAACAAGAGTTCATGATAATAAGAAGTGAGTCAGGAGAGTGGATTTGATGGGATATTGTTTTGATGGAGTGCATGCGGTAGTCTAAGTAGTGGTTAAGGTTAGGTTAAAATCTATGATATCATCTCTAACAGAGATTTTGTTTCTATTCTGGGCTGGAGTGAATCTTTATCTCTTTTTTGGTACATTAGATTTTCTCTTAGTAGTAGAAACGCACAATATTGCAGCTCGTGTGTAGTAGTGTGTGTATGCAGCAGTATGGAAGTGGCACACAATATGGTCATGGCATGAAATAAATGTAATCCCAAAGTTCCCATTACTCTGTTTCCTCTCTGGGAGGAGAGATTCTCTATCATCATTTCAGCTTCTTCCTTGTACACCAGATTCTAAAAACTTTAGGTTTGTTAGTAGGCTGTAGGTGTGGGCAAGAGGCTTCAGGAAAAAGTTGGATTGTTTCTTGATTTTGCATGGTTTATGGCTTCAGAAGAAACAAAGATGTATCGATGCGAATTTTAGTAGAAACTCAAATGCGAGAATGGAATAGAGACACAATTTAAAAAATTAGTGAGATTCTCAGTGATTACTAATATTAGATCTTCGGTAAAGTAAACTTTAACCCTTTGAAAGTCAGTTTCAAATAATGAAATGTTTTCTACAGCTATATTATTATCATTTCTGTATATATGTATTGATTCGATATTTAATGCATAAACATCACCGCGACAATCAATACCTAGAATAATCTACAGCCTCCAGCGCCCCCAAAAATATAAATAAATATTAAATATCGTCAAAGTTCACAACATGTAAACTGCATAATAGGTATATCTATTGACTCCTTTGCACTTAATCAGTGAAAGTCACTCTACACCTTCTGCTTTGCAAAAATTGTTTCATGCGTGCCTAAATCACTAACAAATAAGGAAACCCATCCTTGAGGTATTTGACTGCTTCGCCAAAAGTTAACCGTATTTGCAACATTTTCAGGTAGCCTGGATTGATGTTTGGAAAATATTCTCATATATTTACTTTTTTATATTTTACGATGGTGTGTATGCGTAGGCATTATGTCTACCTAATGAAATTTTTTATTGTTGCTGTAAAATGAAATAGAAGTGCTCAAAAATCAAGAGATTTCATAGAGATTTGCAATAAAACATAATTTCCTAACCGGTGAACGAAATGGCATCACACAAACAAAAAGTTATTACATGTGCACACAGTAAAGCTTTTAATTAAGCCGAAGCATTTCTCCGAATTATAGCATTGGGGTAACTAAAGAACAACGGTGAGTGTGGTTCCAAGTTCCAAGAAAAAAATGCATGTGTGCGCTTTTAGCCCATACGATAGAAACATCAGAGGACTATGACTTTTTTAATTTCCTTTTTTTCAAGTGTGGCAGTAATAAAGTGGCCATTAACGAGATCTTAATTCGTTTGTTACCAGTTGCCAGCCATATTATTACTATTGGGAGCTACGAAAACTAGAAAAAAAACTAAATGTTTCACGCTTTGTGTTTACAGCAGGAAAAAAAACATTATGTCAGGTCGTATAGCATTCTTCTGGTGCAGGTTTGCGGTTTATGGTTTTAATAATCGCGAAGAAAAGTATGAGTAGCAGATGAAGATGAAGTGTGTCATCATAAAAATATATATTTTTGGAGGAAAACGGTGTAAAATAGTAGCGCTAGGTACTTCCAAATAGAATACAAGTATAAATAATATGAGATTAGCTGCTCACCAAA
This sequence comes from Willowsia nigromaculata, assembly GCA_034700605.1. Classification (NCBI taxonomy): domain Eukaryota; kingdom Metazoa; phylum Arthropoda; class Collembola; order Entomobryomorpha; family Entomobryidae; genus Willowsia; species Willowsia nigromaculata. The sequence goes on along the minus strand of JAQIXX010001767.1, from coordinate 18,887 downwards.
TTTTGAAGCTTTTAACAGGCTGTACATATCGAACAAAGTGGATAGCGCCAAGTATTATCCCAAGTCGTAAATTAAATGACACAATGATGACGGGAGCCATTATATTTGGAGATGATGATGTGACAAGAATAATGGAAGGAGAGACACACACATGTTTTCTTTTTTTCCGGTGTGCGGCATCTTTTGAAAATAGAAATGAAATAATAATGGCTTTTATCAAAGAAAGAAGAATTAAGTTTATCTGCCTTTTTGAATGGAGAATTGCAGTACATTAGGGAACAGCATAAATAAGCTCAATTAAAGATATGTGAAAGGAAACAACTGTTTTTGTCACTCAGGAGAAGAGTCAAGTTTGCAAGAGCATCAAAGTTTATGCATTTGGCCATGGCTATATTCTTATATTACCTGACTACCTACATGAAGAATCAAGAATGAATAGAGAATTGAAGAAAGCAGGTGCACAAAATGAACAGCAAGAATGAGAAGAGAAATGATTACAGCTAAAAGAACCAATTTGTGAAAAGAATTGTACTAAAATATGTAGGTGTTTTATGTCTGCGATAATTATGAAGTCTTTGACAGAAAATGACAACCCTGTGTGTATAACGTCTTGTTATTACAAGAACTTTACACGTGTTAAAAGTTTCTTTAGAGTGGGTGGAGGATACATGCAGTACTGTTTCTATTTTTATGTTCACAAACAAAATTGTTTCTGGAATGGACAAAACGCATTAAGTGAAAATAGTTTAGTTAAAAATGCACATAATAATTCGTCCATGCTGTGAATGATAATTAGTAATTTAGTCCAAGAATTCATTGAAAGATTCATACGCATACTTTATGTACAATCTGCCTATTTTTGCCTTGTCACTTGTCAATCTTTTCAGTTTTGAAAACGTCGATGTCGATTATCTACTTATACGAAAGGTATGGCTAGATTTATATAATCTCACAATGGCGCAGAGGTATACCTTATCAACTTTGCAATACTTATGCATACAGAAAAAATACATATTTTTCATATATTTAGCAGCAACACAATGCTAAAAATTATCAATGTCATGTACATATGTAGTACTGGGTGTAAGAAACTCTTGCTCAAAGCATGAAAGCCACAAGCCACGCGACAAACCACTGTCCATGCAATATAACCAGAGCAAACGACAAGTGGAGAAAAATATCTAAACTCTGAAATATTTTTTACTCTCTTTTAAACTACTTTGAAAGCTACAGCGTTTCCTAATTAATTATGCAAAAAAGAGAATAAATGCATAATTAGACTTATAAAAGTTGTTTCTAAAAGCTAGGAACAACTTTCATCTCTACACTGCCGTAATATTTTCCATTTGTCTTTTACTCTCGAAATCCATGACGATTCCATTTCCAAACTGGGAATGATTTCATTTCTTCAAAAATTCCACCAGATAGAAAAACCACCGCTGCAATAATATATTCCACTATCAAATATGCAAATAATATCTCCCCTCAAAAAAATAAAAGCTAAATAGTTTTAACTCAAACACGTGTGTATATCCTGTCCCCTTTTTTTAGCAACTCTTTTGACTGTTGCTTTTAAAATGGGCTATCTCTAAGTGCACTAAATAAACTACACAATTTTTGCATTTTATATGAGCATTTGGTGCGTTTGAGAACAAGATGAGATGCGATAACATTGAAGCTCTCTCTCTACACAACTGTAACTGTAACAATCCATGAGAGAGAGATAATGCATCTCTTTTTACAGAGAATCCTACAACATCCCACACCAACTTTACTCTTACAGCATTATGTAAACTTTTTAAAGCCCTTTTAAAATATTCACTCTTGTACAAAGTGCCATACAGAGAGAGACACACACACACAAACGGAGTCTCTATGCGGCTGTATAAAAGCAGCAAATACACAACTCTAGACATATTATTGCTCTCAAAAGTATTTTTACCCTTTTTAGCATCTCATCCACTTCAACAGGAAAATATCTACAACTTTAGAGCAAACCAACTATAAAAAAGAGAGTAAACAAAACACAGAGCAGATCTCTTGTGACTACTGTCGTGACCATTGCTATCATGATGATACCATTACCATTTTTTCCACTTCCAACTCTCCTACCAAATGGTATAGAAATTTTCATGGGGAATATCTACAGAAAAAATAGCAGATCAAAATGTTTGAGAGTCTCTGAGAGTTTTTTTCTCCTTCTGTAACAAAAGTCGCCAGTTGCATGGGATCTCTCGCATCAAAAGTGAACAACAAGATAGAAAATAAATAGGAGCAACAAACAAACAACTTGTTCTTCTATTTTTTTCTGGTTGTCTCTCTCTGTGACATTCGTGGCGGCTGGTTTTTTCCTTTTGGGATGTTGGAAAATGGCTAGTGTGACTTTAGAGTTGGGTCGTTTGAAGGAATAAAGTTGAAATTTACAAGGAAAACTTTCAAGGTGGCAGGGTAAAAGCCTCACATCTGAGGAGTTTACCCGGTAGAAATATTTTTTATATAGAAAGTAGATATATCATTTGTACTCTTTTGGTGAAAGATGTAAAAAAAAGCAACAAATGCGTTTTCCCCCTTTTCCGAATTACTTTATCTTGAGAAACTGAGTTATCTAATGTAACTACATTATAGACTACCTTAAAGCATAAAAAAAGTATCCAGATCAATTTCTTCCTTTCTTCTTTCTCGGAAAAGTGGAGTGAAGTGAATTCACAGAGAAACGGGAAGGCAGAAAATGTAAAAGAGAGGAATAAACTGATATTGAGAAAAAGGGGAAAACTATGGTGGAATAAGTTGCGCGTGAAAAAGAAAGTATCAGAAGGAGAAAAGAGCCAAGAACAAATTATTTTCTTCTATGTGTGTAGGTGGATCTGACTCTAACAACTGGTTGCTTTCTCTCAGAGTAAAAGTTTTTCCTTCGTAAGTGTCGTCTTTATTAATAGACCTTAATGGGAGGGAGAGTAAAAGCAGTGAAATGTGATGTGTGTGGGTGGACATGAAACTTAATTAGTATGTATTCGCCTTTTAAATAGGAATGGACAATTTTAAATTTAGTTAAAAACCTCCTTTCCAAAAGCATGTAAGCGTAAAAGTTAAATTAATTATGGGAGTTGGAAATTTCAAAAGAAAAAAAAATATAATTTGATTTTTCACTTTTTCTAGAGGACAACTATTTTTTGATAATTTTCGCAGAAAAAAAAATAAGTCTTTTTATGCGTTGGAAAGGGACACGCGCACATTTGCTTGTTATAAGTTGTCATGCTTTTTTTCGCTTTTCCGCATGCTAATATATTCACAGCTTCATTCTCCGTTTTTTAATTGAAAGTGAAAGTTTCTACCTGCGCGTTTGATACATTACTAGATACGGAGAAAAATCTGTTAAAAAACAGACGAGAGGAGAGAAGATACAAGGAAAAAAGACTAATGTAATGTAAATGTATTTTAAAGCGAGGGTTTCACGATAAAAATGATGAGACAGTTGATATAGGTAGTTCTGATGCTGATGATGATCACGAAAAATGTGGCAAAGGTAAATGGGAAATGCGTGGAGGGAAAGAGAAGAGACTACACGAAACCCTGGAGAGGAGAGACAGAGAGAGAAAGAGACGACAAGTTTTGAGTTGAGTAGTCGGAACGAGAAAGGAAACTTTTCACTTGAAAACAAAGAAGAAGGGGAAAAAATTGAGAGGCTGAGAGGCGAAAAAAAGTAGCTTGGAAATATTCCGAGAGACAAGTAGAGAGAGAGAGAAAGGAGGAGAAATGGAAACGGGCATTTTTTATTGAGTGGCACGTTTACAAGTGGTATTTTCTAATTTCAACTTTTTAGTCTGTTCGTTTGACTTTGGTATTGCGCCGCATATCGATGGCAATTTTAAATTTAAAATTACTCTAATTTTCTGTGTAAAAATTAGAGACATACCTTTTCTACTTCATTAACTCTCCTTTAATTATATAACATCATTTGCCCTGCGTGGATTATGTCATCTATCGAAATTGAATCGCACTGTATAAAGTATCGAGAGTTAACGACGTTTTAACTGTGCATTTTCAATAATTTATGTATTCTTTCGATGTTTCGTTAAATTTTTCGATCCCAATAATTATTAAATAACAATTAGCATTTCATTCTGTTTTAAAAGTACTTTTTTCCTCAGTTTTTTGAATTGCTCTTCCCCGAACCTCTTTTCTTAAAACAATGATTCCAAATTCCAATGATTTTTTGTGTAACGTTTTGTAACGCTGTTTTTTTACTGTAAAAATCCATCCGAGAAACGAGAAGGATAGTAGACACGTTTTGTATGGTTCTCTCTTTAAAATCATCATCCTTTTCGCTGGCAGTGGCCCCAGGCTAGAAAACTTTGTTATGTGATATACATGACTGCATATGTTAATATATTATAGGATGCATAATATATTATGGAACAGGAAGGAAAAAGTAAGAGAGAGAGAAGAGAGAAATGACGCAGTTTGATAAGAGTTTGAAAGGGGAAAAGTATGGGATGAAAAATAAAATCTGAAATGAGTGGTTGAGGTCTTCTTCTTCTTTTACTAATTTTCTGCATTTTAAATTAACATTTTTCTCTAATGTAATCTACAGTCTGGATAAATGCTATAGGTTGTCTAATGTCTAGTAAAAGAACCATTATAATCATATAGAAGAAAGGGAAAAAGAGTGGAATTCAGAGAACAGAAAAGTTTGGAGCACGATGTATTTTTTATTTCGAGAGATCGATTCCGTCATTCGTTCAAACATTCAGTTTTCCAAGTTACTTTCTCTCTGGTGAAAGCACTGAGCTCCTTACAAGGAAAGCTTTAGAGATGACTGGCGACTTGCATAATTTTAAAATGTTTAAGCACAATAAAGTCTACATTTGCCCTGGAAAATGTTACCTTGTGATGAATTTCGAAGAAGAGGACATACCAAAAAAGAAAAAGTGAAATAGAGATTATAATCTCTTGTGAATGAACTTTTAATTAGCTTTCCACCTTGTACTTATTTAACTTACATTTTACTTTTTCCTAGACTCGCAGATTAATCAGAAAAGAGAGAGACGGAAATTTTTTTGTAGTTGTAAAGTTTTTTTTACTTCAACAAAAGTAACAAGCACATACGCTCCACTTGTTTAAATAGCCATGCATGACTGGCACACAACTCGAAATGGAGGAAGGAGAAAATAAAACAAACGGTAGATGAAAAAATAATAAAACTTGTTGGATAGGTAGTTAAATTAGTATTATGTGGGAAGCCGGTGGTAGAGAAAACTGCGTAGGTTTTTATAGGTACTAAATATCCAACAGGAAAACCATATTTAGTTCAGCTTCCTCTGTTTGATAATATTTTTATGTGAATTATGAATCTGCAGTGGGGAAATCAAGATGGTATGGGTATTCATATATATATTGTATATGGTTTCCACAGTGACACAGCACTGGCACGATATCTCCAAAATCATTAATCTACTTCCGTTCCAAATTAAGCTTCCAAAAGTTTTGCTCTCAATGTTGGGTACATGTACTTCTGAGTAGAGAGAAAAACGGGCTGTTTTATTTTGCATTTTGAATAGATCGAGATTTTTTGAAAAGTATTAATATTTTTAGCCGACATTATTACGGGGAAAATCGATACCTCCCTGGGTTCTCATCAAGGTGGAAATAATGAGGTTGATGCGACCTTGTAAGCAGAAAATATGGTTTTTTATGCGCATCAACCACTGGAGCAGCTTGTTTGTATAGAAACCAAAACCACTTGACAAAATATTCATGCAGAAAGAACAAGGAAGAAAAGAGTCTCTCTCTGGTTAGTTGTCTCGTTTCAAGTAGAAGAGTGATGATTGTGTACTCAAAAACCGAGACAAGTTTTTACTGCAAAAAATGAAGGAGAGAAGAGAAATTGAAACCGAGACCTCAACCTGCAACCGAAAAAGACAAGTAGAAAGAAGTTGACTGGGAAGAAATACATAAACCGCAGGTTCTCACAAACAAGCAACATGAAACCATGAGAACCACATGACAACTAGCTACACCACGAGTACCAGAATAACCGCGTGTGCCACATGTAAACATTTTAGGGAAACGTGGAGTAGGAGTAGAGGTAAAGAAAGTTGGTTGTGGGAAAAGAGGAGAAAGAAAAAATTGTAATGTTTACTTACTTGTATGTATGTAGGTATGGTGCACTCCAACAGGAGCTATACCAGTGTAACCCTTGAAGGTAGCTCCTGAGGTCGGTTTGCTAAACGACATTACTTTTAAACTGAAGGAAAGTATGAGCCAGAGCCCTGTAATTTTTTCTATTCAGTTTCACTAACAACTTGATGGCATGCATTTTATAATATGTTCTGTTCTGTAAAAGATTTTAAGGAATTGCAAACCGTGCGTATAATCAGTAAAATTAAAATAATAAGCGTTTCATGATGTTTCATTTTACTTATTTCATATGGTTTAAACCCAAATCTGACAGTTTTTTAAGCCAAAATCTGCCGGTGAATACGCATTAATTAAACTTGTTTTTCACAATAAGTAGGATTTTAGGTTTTATGATTGTGTAAAGACAAGCTACTCAGACAAAATACCATTATTATGACGTATTTAGATATACTCATTGATATTACAACGATTGCAATGGAATCATTTCTTCTCACTTTATGACTTTAACTGATTTATGTCTAGTTTTAACTCATATCAAGGACCTTTGTACACTTGGATACAATCTTATTTTTACAAATTACTTTTGGCGTCAATACGACTCCTAAAATGAAATCTGAATGAAATGCAGTTTTGAAAATTTCTTGGTGTTGAGAGTCTCTGCTTGAGACTTGCTGTTTATATACATATTCCACACACATATTCCACACATGCTGGTACATATTGGGAGATACCAACATGATGGTTTTACCAAGAATGAGTGTTCCAGTTTAATAGTGTAATATTTTCTGTCTGATTGATTTCAACCATTGAAACCATAAAATCCTGTATCGCCCCAGCTAATAATAAACTACTTTCTTTATATGCATAACTCTTGTATAGAGCTATATAAACTATAATATATCGTATTATAAATAAGAAGGAATCTTAAGTGGCTCAGCGCACTTTTTCCTTTTGTTTTTCTCCTTTCAATCTCTCTCTCTCTTTCTTAAGATCCTCTTACCATTTTTTTCTCCTCTTAATATCGAGAGCTTTCTTTTGATAATAATAAGAGAAAGTAGTAATAAGTAGGATAAGGAAACGAGAAGGAGAAAGTGATAGAACGGATATTATATATCTTCTCTCTCCACACACTTCTCCACACAAAACACAACACTAAAGAATGCAACAACATCACAAAAGAGAAAAAAGAACCCTTTATTTCTTAGTTTCAAAAAGGAAAAATAAGTAGAAAAAGAAATCTCTCCTCTTTAGTTCTCCATGATGCTTACTTGTTTGTCTGTAACAAATTGGTGGAAAAAAGTTTCCTTGTTCGATTTCTCTTTCTCTCGCACTTTCACACAAGCTTTCTTTCTTTTGAGTTGAGAGTTTCTTCCTTCTTTTCTTGCTTCATTGCCTTTCTCGCTCTCTCTCTCAATCTAACGGATGATCAGTGTGTTTGTTCAGTGTTCCGATACCTTTTAGTAGATTTACTAGTGCGTAGACTCTACTACAAACTTTCACTCTTATGTCGCTCTATATTGTAGGCAAATGAACGGCCCCATAAGTGCTTTCACCTATCATACTGGCCATATGGATATCTATCTTGTTTGTTCTTGTTGCACACACGCTTTTACTTTTAGCCAAATAAACTACTTTCTCCAGAGTGGATTCATTTTTAAAGGTGGTTAATTAACAGGTTTTTCCTCTTTTTTCTCTCTAGACTAAACCTCCAAGAAGATCATTACCCGGAGAGAAGAACTGAAAGCAAGAAAGAAATCAAGAGGAGAAACTTGGTCGGTTTGACTTTCCCCACCTAAAAAAGGAAAGGATAACTACTTTCTCCTTTCATCTCATCCAATCCAACTGAAAAGAAGAAAAGAGTGAAACAAAAAGAAAAATACCATTTTCTCTCCCTTTTTTCACTCTCTGACCGACTCTCTTGCTTTCTCTCAATGAATGAATGAAAGCAGGAGAAAAAAAAAGACCAATTTTAGTGGGGGGAAAACACACTCGCTACATGTTCATTTACTGAATATACATTTTTTTCTCATGTCGAACACGTCACGTTTCTTGTTTCCACTCTATTGCCATTATTCCGAGAAATAAAAGGGAAACTTGTTACTCAACAAATTTACCATTTTTTCTTTCTCTCTCAAGTATTTAGTTAATTTTTCGTATGAGAAGCACGGAAAAGTATTTAGACAAAAACCTCTTTGTCGTCGTGTTAAACAAGTTTGTTGAATTGAATGTTAAAATTAGTTTTTTTTTCGTGAGGGAAAAAAAGACAACCTATTTTTCTCTCATGAAATTTGTTTCTCTTTCACAAGAAAAAAAACTATAAGATGTCTTGAGAGTTTTTTTAGGAGGGTGGCTGACTTTTTCTCTCTCTCACAGATTATATGAGACTTCTTGTATCTTGTCATCATTGAGATCTAACCTCATTTATTTTTCTCTCCGGAGGTGTGGATCATGTAATGTAAAGTAAACAATGTGAGGTGACTTGACATTTTCTTCAAAGTGTTAAAAAATAGGTGAAAGAAACTCTACACTGTGTGAGTATACATCTCTAAGAGTTCAAGTGTGTATCATTATTTGCACCAGTCAAACAAAAAAAACAAAGTGAAAGCGGTGAAAGTGAGAGGTGGATGGTGGGTCCTAGAAGAGAAAAAACGGTTTTGATGAATAATGGGCTTGCCCACCTCAGAGAAAGCAGACACAGCAGAAAATTCCAAGATGACTTTTCACCGAGCCCCCATCAATACCCGGGATATATAAAAGAGTGAAAGTGGTAATAGCCGTTTTAATAGGAAAAGTTGGCGGGAGAATGAAATGTAGTCAGAGTGGGTGCAAGAGGAAACCAAGTGAAAAAAAAACTTTTGTGTTAGTGAATGAAGAAAAAATTGAAATGATGAAAGAAAAACTTGTGTGGAAGGAAACACCTTGGTTGAGAGAAAGCTAAGAAGAAAAAAACATATAGAATGACATTGAATGAGTGCTGTTTTTCGTGGTGTACTTTTTATGCTTGAGGAGGAAAAAAAGAGAGTACGATGACTTTCTCAGAAATATGAGAAAATAGACAGGAGAGATGGGAAGAAGGAGAGGGTGGAAAATAATGGTGTGTTGGTGTTTTTGTTATTATTAGATTTCTCTGGGTGATAAGGTATAATAGGGAAGCGCGTAACGCACTTTTCTCAGAAGTGAAAGTTTGGAGAAAGTGGTGAGGAGAAAGGAACGAGGTGGAATTGTATATGGAGAGGAGAATAGAATGGACGATAATGTGATGAGTTTTATGATGAAAATGAAAGTTATCTAGAGAGAGAAAACTATTTTGAGTGATTATGAAAGAGAAATGGAGGATTTTACGAGTTTTGAATTTTCGATGTAGTATTATGTAATTTCGGGATATTGATAATGAAATAGTTTTTGATAAGATAAAGAATATAAAGTATTGAGAAGAGGTTGAGGAAGACGAAGAGTATGAAAAAATAGTGGAATAGTTTTGTAGGAGGAAATATTTTGAAAGGAGGGTGAAGTAATTATTTAATATTTTCGGGAGTAAAATATGGAAAGTTCACGGGGATTCAAGCTACTCATTCTACTTCTGGCTAGTGTGCTCAACACATTCCTCTTCCTCGTCGGGGGTAAGCTTAAACGTCACTTTATTTTTTATAATTTTATGTGTAGCTTCTTCCTAACGCAGATCTCCAGAAAGCGAGTAAGAAAATTAGATAATTGCAACTGAACAGCAATTGCAACAGCAGTGAATGTAAATCAATGTGTAACGTTTCGTAGTTTAAATTTTTTAGGTTGCACACAAAATTAATATTACTTTAAAGCATTACATTAAACTGCATTACTTTAAAGTTAATATGTCACCTTAATTTCAATGCTTCCATATAATGTAGTTAATTTTAAATGCTACAGGAACTATGTACGAACTAAGCTAAAAAGCTATTTGTTCAAAACACAGTTTTTCATTTTTTCGTCTTTTGACAGCCCCACAGCCCCATTGTCATTTTTCCTCTTATCAGAACGAAGCCAACACGGAGAACAAAGATGAATTGACTAAACACTTTCATTCTACCAGGAATAAAAAAATTTGGTGACTTTTTATGCTTTTTATGCATCGCCGTAGTAAAAGCTCTCTACTCACTATTCACAGCAGAGGATAAATAGATAAAAGTAATTTTTAAGCTAATTTTTTCCTTCTTCAAGAACATAATGATGGATTGTTCAACTTAATAAGTATCATGTTCAAGCATGACAAAGAGGAACCAAGAAAAAAAATTAATTAGAGCCTCTCTTCTTCCTCCTTGTTCTTCGTATCCATACAGTATAAGAGCATCCCCACTGCTCTTCAAGCTCTCAAGTCATTTTTCATTGTCTTTTCAATAATAATGATCAACTTGAGTTTGTTGACTTGGGTGATATGGAGACGAGACGATGATGATGACGATGATGGTGATAGCAAATAAAAATTCGATTATAGGCTCTCATTCTTCTTAGAAAACAAGTGTCTTCGCTCGAGAGGTTTCTTGGTGGAAGAAGTGAAGTGTTGGTTTTGACGACAAGTCGATATCATCGTTCTCTTCCTTTCTCTCTCTCTAGTCATCATAATAATTATAATCCACTACCACTCATCTCTCTCCTTCTCTCGATCTCGCTTCAATGAACCGAACTAAATTGATGATGATGGGAAGTAAAAAAAGAAAGGGAAAGAAAAGATGAAACGTGTTGATTATTTTTTGAAGCTTTCCTGAACATTCAAGTATCTTGTTAACAATTTTTTTTCAGACACCGTAAAATTTTGAATACCAGCTTGGGTAAGATATGTCTGCCAAAAAAAAATTTGTATCGATGCATTTTTCATTTCGGTTAGATATCTACAGATAGAGAATAAAATAATGATCCTCTTTACTGAAAAAAGCTTATGTTTTCATTCCCCACTTGTTTTTTATGGTATGATGATTCCCCGCTATCTGATCGGCAGTAGAATGAGGAATGTGCTGGAATGCAGTTTTTTTCTTCTTTGTCTTGTTTTCTTCCTCTCGCTCTCATTTCGCCTGTCTGGTTGTCTTTCTGTTTTGTATGCGTGTGTGTCTGTGTGAGAAGATCAAGAGCAGAAAGTACGATACTTTTAGCAGTAATCCGGCAGGATTTTCGAGTTGTTCACGAGGCTTAATTAAAAATCCTTTTGGCTCCACCTCTATCATCCTGATCATCATGATGAACAAGAGGAAAAGTATAGTCATTAAGAGAGACTTAGCATGAATGTGGGGTGAAGTGAAAATACAAAAAATATATGTGGAGCCTGTGTAAACACGTAGACTGTTGTGTAGTGAAAAGAAGAGCAGAAAACAGAGTGGAATTCTGGTCGTCATCATTAGAAAATTGTCATTGCTAAAACCGTAGCCATATGGATTTGTTGAATGGGACCGTTTTTAAAGGAAATTCGGAATTTGGGTGAAAGTAAAATGGTGCCCAGTGAAGTTGCTGGTTGTGCCTATTGGGATATTTGGTGTGACTGACCCCATAGTCGATAGGATACCTCTGAATGAAATGAGTAGGTCGCCCTTTTAGTCTTAATATGCATGCATGTTGTGTCGCCTTGTATTTTGTTGGGTAAACGAGACAGAGATGATTACTATGTCGACGATTCCGCAGAAAATCCTGTTGTCTTTTGAATGTCGTTTTTTCTCTGTTTTCTCTTTCTGTCGGAGTGCTGTTGCCGTTGCAATATACTTCCTGCATATTTTAGTGTGAATTCTGTTCTGTGAACTGGAATACACACATAATACAACGTGCTTACTGTCAACAACGGAGAAAGTGAGGGAGAAAGAGAATGCAGTAGCATTCAAAATAAGGAAAAAGGGTTTTTTTAGCGTTTTCTCACGAAAATGTGTGTTTGGTGAGGGAAAAGTTGTGAGAGAAATGCTCAAATCAAATATTCCATTTTTGACAGGGTGACAACGGTAAATGTTAATGAAGTTGGAGTGGTGATGATGCTTTCTGCTCAGAGAGAGAGAGAGAGTCATTCACGACATCATTATCAGTGGTGGCGGTGGGATGGGAGTAGCAACTTTATCTGGAAGTTCTTTTTTCTCTGTGAATCCTGTTTTTCATACTTTTTTGATGCGAGCGGTGCAGTATACAGCGTTAGTGGAAGTGGAGCAGAATTTCTGATGACAATGAAAAAAAGTTGGGAGTCGAGACGCAGAAATTTGGCTGTTGTTATGTACATGTGGAATTGTAAACATAAATAGCATTAAATATTGTTATTGCGAGAATAGTTTATGCATGTATGATGCAAACGAGAAGAGAGGGAGAAACTGTTCGTGTTTTGTGAAAAGAGTAGAAATTTTGCCCTTGCAATCTTCGTCTATTTACTGCTTCTCAAGTGCTGTACATCAGGGTTTTACTAAGAATTGAAAATCAATTTTTGCTCGCTGAATTTTCGCAGTACAAATTGATAGTAATTGCAGTTTGCAATGTAACACCAGGAGATTTTAAACGAAAGTAGGCATAATAGGAAAGTATAGTAATATCTAAAAGCATAGCTGATATGGAACATGCTATTGGCAGATTCATCCGCTCGGTATTGCATTGGGAGCATTGCTATTATGCATAACAAAATTCAAATCAAATATGATTTACGGCCGGAATTAGGTTAGGTCAGTCAAGTATATATCCATTAGTTTAGATAACAAACTTATTTCTTGATTGTTAAATGTAAATATTAAAAGTTTTTCACATTTAATTCACACAATACGAATAACGCTAGAGTTCTTTGATTATAAAAAACCGTTCAAAATTCAAAATGTGTTATATTTAAGTATTTGCAGGTTTAAATGCCAATATATTATTATCATTAGTAGAGTCCGAGCAAGTGTTGAAAGATTGTTGTATTGTAGATCTTTGCGATGAAATCTGTGAGTAAGATATTAGAGAATGTAACTAACCTGCAGACTTACTCGTGGTGACTATCGTGAGAGATTGGAATAGCAATGCTGGTTGCTACATATATAATATCTAGTTGAATTTATAGTCAACTTAATTTTTTAAAAATTATGATGAATTTAATGGCACAGAACTGGTCACTGAAATATTAAATACCTATACATATTTTGGAAAAATCCCAGTTCCACTTACACAGCAGGACATACAAATTAATTGATTAAACTCATTGGATGAAGACAACTGCAACAAAAATTCATATGAGCATGAACAAAAATAACTGCAGATATTGCATAGACCTTGGCCTTAGCCTCTTACCATAGCTCATTATATGATCTCTTTTTCTTCTCATACTTCTTGTTATCCTTATCATAATCAGTGAGTACATAAATCACGCATAAAAACGCATCTTTGTTTTTTTCCTGCCCTTTGTTGCAACTTTTATCGAGAATCCTCATAAAAATACTTCTAGCATCATATCGAATTCCCTGAGATACACAATACACTCATAAAAACGGCTACATGGTTAATGTTCCATTTTTATAACTTGTGAGTATAAACTCGACCTATTATTCTATTCCACAAATGGCTTCTCTACTTCCGTTGCAACTGCTTCTATACAAGGAGAGAGAAAGCTACCATTATTTTTATGATTTATTATTCGATGAAAGCCAAAGCTACAAAAATATAATAGATGTATCCACTAAATAAACAAAATGTCATCATCAGATTTGCATCTAAATGGCCATATATCTAGAGGAATGCACACAGAACACACAACTTGTTTCATTCTTTATTCCTCGGTTGCTCATTTTTTCATAAAAAATACACAATTTCTCTACCTACTTAGCATACATTATTTTTGTTCATATATTACGCGATAAAAATGAGACTGCAATTTTCTCTGCTACTTTACCTCTCATAAATGTAGATGCGCTAGGAAATGAGCTCCGAAAAAAACATGAATAAAAAATTGTATACAAACTAGCATGCAAAATGGATTTTCGTGTGGATTATACGAGGCAAATTGAGACTTAAGTCTTTACAAAAATCTTTCTTGAATTTTAAGAGATTTTTGTTGCTTTCTCTTTTATGCTTCAAGATTTCAATAAAATCGCCATTTCCATGATGAAAATAATTTTCTTAAAATTGGTAATAAAGCTTGTTGTGGTTTCCACTGTGTCACTGCTTGTAATTCTATTATTTTTATTGCTAGAGAAACGCGGAATAATGAAATGACAAAGACAACAACAACAGCGGTTTATTTTCATAATAGCCGTGCTCGTTTAAAGTTTCGACGATTATGTGGCAATAGTGGTTTGGTTTCGTTTGCAGTGGAGAATAGTAGCTGGTAAATGAACTTGGCACGGACGCACGCATTCGCCTTCGCATCTCTCTTTCCCGGAAAATAAAATATATAATTTTTCAAATGGGGAAAAGGAAAAACACAAGAATGGGCTTCATCATCAGAGAAACTCCCTTGCAGAGAAATATGGAATGAGTTTGTTCAACTTGGTTGGATGGAAGCATAAAAAATTGAGATGCAGAAAAAATATATAATAATAATATTATTAAGTATGATTGTCAAGAGCAGAAGAAGAATGAGAGATGAACAATAAAAAATATAATTTAATATTAAGTAAGGAATGAGAAAATAGAAGGAGAGCTCATAGGAAAATGTGTAATAAGTATAAATAATATTGCTACCGGAAATATCCAAATGGAAGCCCTCCCTCCAAATAAACGCTCCAGTTTTTGGATTGAGGAAGCCCATTAGACACTCTTGCGTTTAATTTGAAAATTTACGGAATGTTTGCCTACTTGAGAAGAAAGGCGAGTGGAATGGACTTGCTGAGATTTTTTTTGCTGGGGAGTCTAAACATTTACGTTCAATGCACTCTCCACTCATTGTACTTTATGCTGTACGCACATCTCCTTGATTTTTTTCCGAGAAATATTAATATTATCATGTAAATAGTTTTTTCTCTCTCTCACGGAAGTGGAGAAAGCGGTGGCAATTTGTTGCTTGAAGTCTGGAGAAGAAAGATTCTTAATTTTTTTTCGAGTGGTAAAAAATACATTTTTGTGAAGAGGACCCAACTCTACAACAGGAACTAAAAATTGGAGACAGTTACACTTGAAAGCGGCCGTCACCTCCACAAAATGATGATCAAGGTAACCTGAGAGTAGAGAGGAGAAGAAAGGAGAAAGGAGCAAGATTCATTTTCATGTTTCAAAAGTGGTATGGTATTCATAAAATAAGCTTTTTTCCAGGAGACAGAAGAAAGACGAGAGCAATATCCATGTCAAAAGCAGCGAGGTAAAATAATAATAAGGTTTGTAGTTTCAGAGAATAATAGGTTGTGTTAAAGCTTTTATTTTGAGATGACATGGACACTGTGTATATACGGTGGTTGGTTGAGTCTTCCTTGTGATTCTTGTGATATTAGAGTGAAAGAAGAACAGTTTGGTAGTAGAGTATGGTCGTTTGAATTGAATTGCTGCTGCTCTTCTCTCCTCTCTGATGTTTCACTTTCTGCTCCGAGTAATTAAGACTGTGTGACATTCATTTACACGCCTAGAACACACAGATCTGTACTCCGTTCTGTTGTAAATGTACAGTACACAAGCTGCTTCTGTTTTAACTCTTTTAGCGTTTCATTTTCCAAGAGACCCTTTCTCCTCGCTATTAAAATCATTAGAGCTGAACTTATTAGACAATTTTAATAATAACAGAGAGAAGTGTTGGAAAAGCGGAAAGAGACTATAGTGTTGGATCTCTTACCCCTTTTGCTCTTCTGCTTTTAGCAAGAAAGCGCTTTATAATAACTCACAAGGAAAATTGTCACAGGTGGCGGATGAGTAAAGGTTGAAGAAAAGTTGAGTAATGAATTTTGTTTGGAAGTTGGCAATTATATGTAAACGTAGATATTTTCGAAATTGTAATGGTCTATAGTCATTATAGTCAATACATCGATTCCAGTAAACAGTGGGGTTCAATTTACCGTAGATATGTACATCGGGCAAAAATGTGAAAAGTAAGTACATAGTAATCATAAATTGAAATGATCAATCATTCATAAGCAAGTAACATCAACATCACAGCCCATGGCTAAGTAGAAATGCGTTACACTGCAATAAATTTAAAGAAATATATCTCATTTTACCCATTGATTAAATTTTGAATATGTAAATTGAGTTTAGGCTACCATAGGAACACATCATAATGTAGGGCTATCCCCTTGGAAGCCCACCTTGTACATCATTACAAGCTCAAACAGCCTTTTACTCTGCCCATTTTATACCCGTTTTTACACGCTTTCCTCTCCTCTATTCTCCAGATAATAATATTATCTCTTGTGTCTCTTTCTCTCCTAACACTACACACACACTAGATGTTATTTCCCTTTGAAACCTATAGAGAGAAAGAAGAGGTGACAGTGAAAGTTAATACTGTTGCTTTTATATGTTTTTCCCTTTCTTCTAGTTAGTCTATCTATCTACCTCTCTCTGATGAAATTTACTTTTTCCTTGGTCTGACCTGGCATCGCATCGCATGCCTTGATGAAAGTGAAAGCATCCATGACACTTTATTGTATTACGTCTTCTGTCTCTTCACTCACATCTCGCTCCACTCATTCTTCTCTCTCCTCTAATGCCAAAATTGCGATGATGACCTGTTCCCTTTCATTTCATTGTGCTAACCATCCCACCTTTTAATATTCGCTTTCTGCTTTGTCGGTTTCATTACACACCCATCCTTTTTCTCTTCCTCTCCACAGAGAAATGTGCAAGTGTCAAAGTGAAACCACAACAGAGAAAGCTCCTCTCCATGTGATGGGATGCGTTCCAAAAATAGCAGAGAGAAAGGGATCCATAGATCGGATCATGATGAAAACGAACCCGGTGGATTTTTTTTGGTGGACCGACACACTTCATATCTGAACCGCGATCATTATCCTTATGTGTGTGCACACTCCATTTAAAATAAATAGGCAGTCAAGTCAGCAAGAGAGAGAGAGAGAGAGAAATGAAGAGAAAATTTTGATTCACTCTTCTCCCTTTTTGTTGTATCAACACATTGGTATCCGTATCACTGGAGAGAACTGATATGGGCAAATGGGAACACTATGAACACAATCATTGTCATAATATCAGCATCAAAAACATGGTCATGATCATCATTATCATTTCTGCTCAGAGAATCAGAGAAAATTGTATGGGGAAATGGTCGTCATGAGGAGTAGTAATCATGGTCATTATCGTCAACATTGGGACCATCATCGTCATCATCATCTTCATGGCTTGTTGTTCTTCTCTCAACATTTCCATGAGCAGAGAGAAGAAAATACAAAATAAGCATCTCATGTTTGAAACATTTTTTTATGAGAGGATACACAAGACAAGGAGAATGACACAGAAAATAAGGGAGAGTTTCAAACTTGCAATTGGGGGAATATCTGTTTTAGCATGTGGACTTGTATTTATGAATAAAAAAGTCTTAAGAGAGAGTTAAGTTGCCATTTTGCACAGTTTGTTGTTATTGTTAGTTTTTGATGATAGCTGGGATGCTGACTAGAGAGAAATGCTTAGAGTTTCTAAGAGGGTAAAATGAAAATAGGAGTAGTAGGGAAATTGCATGCTTGGGGAAAGTTTAAGTGTATCCAAAAATAGCATGGAGAATTTTTTATAGAATTGAAGCAAAACTAAAATGCAAAATCCTTCGTTTATTGGTGAGTAGACGGATATTTGCGAGAAGAAAATGCAAAGTTATTGAATGTACCACTTTTATATGGGGTAATATCTTGTTGCGAATAATTTTACTCATTTTGGATTTTATTTTTGGAGAAATGAGATAGCCAGTTCTGTTGCGAATTTTAAACATCAGTATTAGGTCAAGTTATATTTATTGTTTTTATTTAGCGCACGTGACGCATATTGGGAGCTCACGATCATCTTCGGGTTTAATTAAACATTCATTTAAAAGAATTAAAGTTTTCATTCACTTAAATATTGATCACCAAATTTTCAAAATCCGAGGAATGTGTATCTATTTCGTATAGGACTACCTTCGTAGGTATATAACTTTTTGCGCTGTCGTGCAAATGTAAAATAAAATATTTGGACTAAATGAAAAATTTTGAATGATTAAAGATGCCAATTATAACTATTAAATTTGCTGATTTATTTGGTTGGAATCACTAGGAAAATCGATAGGCAATCGACCAATTACTTTTAACTTTGGAACTTTTTCTTTTCAGAAAATGTAACCTGCTGATCTAGTAGTTTTAGTTGGACTCCTCCAAAACGGGACATAACATTTTACAACTTGTAATTTTAAGTCTAATAGATTCCCTTTAGAAACTCAAATTAGAACAAAGTAACCTATCACTCGCTTGCTACTAGTTTCTTAGGAAGTTAGGAAAACAGAAGAAAATGAAAATTAGCAAACTGTCATCGTAACAGTTTTTGTTTGGGGAAAGTTATGCAAACTGAAGTTGTTCTAATGGTTATAGCATTCCCATTTCAATTTCAATGTAATGTCTAGAAAGAAAGAGGAATAAGAAATGAACGAAAATGAAGGTAAGGACAAGACATTTGGTAAAAGTTTGGATTTTCCTCTTGTTGCTTATGTGCTCTAATGGAAAAAAGTTGGAATTTAGGAAAACGACCTGCTGCTTTTTTTGCTTGCATTTCTAAATGCATTACTCCCAGTTTCACATTTCGTATATTTCCATTATAAGTTATGTAGCACAATAACATGCTATTTTATTGCGGGAGAGATTACAAAGTGTAAAATACCTTGCAGAAAATGT
>JAQIXX010001766.1:0-30187 GCA_034700605.1 Willowsia nigromaculata | reverse complement strand
TATGCAAGCATGAAACGATTTCTTTCTACATGATTCATTCACATGCCAAATGATTTTGTGATAGGTGAAATATTAAAAAATAGGACAAATCCTAAAATCTCGTTCTCTGATCATGACTCTGTATCATGAGCATGTAGACGATGCGATGACACGACGAACGCCAACATGGAATTCTTATTGTTACTCTGAACAGCAAGTGATTTGCAAAGATATTAATGATGTGTTGGACCTCCGTGCTTTTCGTACACACAGATTTCTCCTGGCAGAGTTGACTACCCTTTTTAAAGGCATACAAAAATATTACGGTATACCACCAACCAAAGAACGGCAAACTGTGACCACTATAAATACTGATCAAACCAGGTTGCCTTCTCAGAAGTCTTTAAGAATATTTTTTTTTTGGGCATGTGAATAAACGATTGTTCACGTTTTTTCTTCCCATATTATTTACTCACCATCAATAATATTTGCTCAAGAACATTTTTCTCTTCATTGCCAATATCAAAGAGCAGCGGTCTGTGGTCTGGTCTCGTCCGCCACAGGATATAAATAAAACACTGCTTCTCTCACTTCCTGACTGTACGACGAAGAATGGATGGCCAGAGTCTTAACGCATTCAAATCCTAATTTTAACGATTAAACTTACCATTCCTACGACAGGGGGTAAATCACGAGAGAGAATTGTATGCTCCCTTTTTCATGTCGCTCTTTGAATTATCTATTCTTTGATCAGACCAAAGAATGAAAATTTTTTGTCGCGTGAAGTAACTGATAGATTTGCTTAAATAAAGTATACGCGAGTATCGAGCCAACTACTGATTCAGAGATTCTATGATAACCATCTATACAGAAACGAAGGAAAGAGTCAAGTTACATTTCGGCACGACCAGAAATTGATGACTTTTCAGAAGATATTGATCTTTTCTGAGGAAGAAAAGATAACCAAATATGAAACGGGAAAGTAGAAAAAAAATGCTCTCTGCAATTGAAAATCTGTCACACAAACAGACACGACATTCTATCGTCACTACTCGTTCAATTCCCTCAAGTCTTTGTACAAAATTTTCTCAGCAAAAAAAAAACTATTTTAGAAATGGAAGCATCAATAAATTTCATGACAATCAAGATGCAGATCATTCTGATACGGGAAAATACATTATCATTATTATTATTATGATTTCATTGAATCATCGTGATAGGGAGAGAGATGATCACTTTGGTTTTGGTATCAACATCGATAATATCATCGTCGTATCCAATGTATCCACGAAAATTAAAATAATCGAGCGCACAGAAAAAATAAAACTTTCCTTTCGGCTATTTTTGCAACATGTTAGATGAGCAAAAATTGCATTAATAGTTAAGGCTCTCGGCAATCGATTCTCTACTACTTTTTTTATATTTCGAGGAGGAATAGAAGAAATCTGATCGCGATACTAGCAACAAGATGATGATATATTGAATTTGGCAGTTGCGTCTCTATAAAGTGGTTCATATGTAAAGGGAGGCGCTTTCATAAAATTAAAAATGTCAATTCGACCTGATTGAAAAATGATCTTCTTCTCCTCTCTCTTTTATTATAATGGCTTGCTAGAAAATATCAACCTTGTAGTCTCATCTTCATTATTTTTTCATTATTTTTTGTAATCATGCTACCAGCTATAATTTCATCCAGAAGAAAGTCCGCTCAGCCCTACATAAAAATGCACCAATTTTTTAGTCTAGATGCCTTCTACAAAAACAGGTGAAACAGAAGACTTTAAATCTTTGAAAATAACAGCCTCATATTTTGTTTCGAGTAACTTTTTCTTTCGAATATCTTCGTCGGCAGAGCATCTTTTAAAGCTGCTGTAATAACGATAAAAAAGTCGCTCATTCCAAATATTAGACTGTATAATTCAACGTAATCATGATCTGCTGCCCCACCAAAAAAAGTAATCAGTGAAAAGAGTGTGGCTTACTGGTTTGGTTTTTTAAGCTTTTCCTTTTTGACCGGACATGGAAATTCTTACGGAGCACGGGAGCGGTGCTCCCAGGGTTTTATTTTTAGTATCAGGGATTGGGTATTGACCAGGGACTCGTTTTTTTGCTCATCAGGGATTTTTGATGGAAAATTTTAGCAAATTTCAGGGATTTTTTGGTCTCACTAGAGATTTGTTTGGGGTCATCAGGGATTTTGTTTCGGATCAGGGAAGGGTTTCACCAGGGATTTTTCAGGTTGACCAGGGATGGCAAACTTCGTGCTCCCGAGCCATTTGTAAGAATTTCCATGTCCGATTTTTGATTATTGCTTTCATTCTTGTGTATGTTTTTGATTGCATGAAAGAAAAGCCGAGGAGGAGGCCGAGACTGGTGTGGATTGGATAGATTATGCTATTATGAGAGTAAATTTTCTGTCCATATCTTTATCTGCCCAAAGAACAAGCTCAACTTCTGCTCTTTCTGATATGATTGGTATGGGATTTGGTATAAAAAGTGGAATCATCATCAGTTTTGGTATCGCCATCGAAAAACTGACCTTACAAGTCAATATTTTATATGGCTTGAGAGGAAACGAGAAAATGATATTCGAGAATGCCATATTGTGAGTCTGGTGTGTATACATGAAAGCTTAAGGATATATTATTATTATTATTATGCATTCTGCTTTTTCCTCATCTTTTCTGGTCGGCAATAAAAAAAGACTGGGAATGAAAGGAAACCGCATGACCAAAGAGATATGCCAAACCCTCCAATATTTTCTGATTATTATGATCATTATTGTTGCTAATAATGCGAGAAAAGATGTTCTCTTGCTCAGAGCGTTTTTCTATATTCTCTTTGTTTACTTATCAACTTTTGTCGGCTCAGTTTTTAAAGAGGAGGACGTGGGATTTTTCATGATATTTGAGTTTTCATTGCTAACCAAACAAAATTTACTTTTCAGATGTGTAACCTTTTTGACGAGAGGAATCCCTCACGTTTAGTAATTCAAAGGGTTATATAAGGAGAAATCAGACAACAAATATGGTATTCTCGATGCACATGTCAAAAATCATGAGGAAAAACTGTTTTGCCCAAAAACAGCCGCTTTGTGACTGATGATGAGTCTTTTTATTTGGTTTCATTTTGTAGAAAAGCACACGAACATGATTATCTATACGAAATGGTGAGATAAGGCGCAGGTAATACAGAAAAGCTCGTAAAATCAGAGTGATGGCCTAGAGAAGGCGGAAGGAAAGTAAGAGTGAGGAGGAAAACAACCTGTAACATTCCATTCGATGAAAAGAATGGTGAACAACCCTTTTGGTTGAAACATAACAAGTGCAATTTCCTTGAAAGTTCGTACATTTTGCATGCATTCCGCATTAGCGAATAACATGAGTAATCTGAGCTGTATACAATTACAAGCAGAAAGCCACAAAAGAGAAAATGAGTAGAGGCTGGAATCACTAGGACAACCTTACAAACAAAGAAACCCAACTAATTTTCATGATAACAATTGACTCTACAGAAATCAGCATCCTCGAAACCCTTCTTTTTTATTGCTAATTTAAAATAAAATGGAATAAAAAAAGATGAAGGCAAAGGAAGGAATCTAATAATTTTAATTTGATATAGCTCGCATTATTGTGCACAAAAGAATAAAATGTATTCTAGTTGCTTTTAAATTAGCATGGGAATGAGATTCCTTGATTATATAAAAGATGAGCGAGTTCTCTTTCTACCTGTTCTATTGATTTACCGCAGTTTTATGAGCTTTTTCACGGCTTCATATCCCATAAAATCTGTAAGCACACATTGTTCCGCTGAGAATGGAAAATGAATGCTTTTCCTCTAAATTGAAGAACCTGAGATTACCATTATTTATTATTACTCCTGGTTTGCTTGAATTCCTTTTTTATTTCATTACTCTTTTGTTGTTTATGATGATGATAAAGTGCAAGTGCATTTCGAGTACTTTGCATTTTCAATTTCTGCAATTTAAAATTAAGAGTGTGCAACGCTCTTCCTTGCAGTTCACTTGGCACTAAAGTAGCATGAAGTGGGAGCGAATCAACCCATTTATTTAACACCTTCTCTACCACAACGATAACAAGAGATTCGTTCCAACTCACTTCGTATTTTGTTCTCTTTAATTTGCAAATGCAAACATATCTCCTATTTACGCATTTATCTTTTCAAAATTTAACAATGCAAATTCGAATATATTATTTAATTTAAGCACACAGTTTTTGAGTGGTAACCATTGTGGAATTTGAAACTGAGTCGAATTGGATAAATGCAGTATTCATTGATATCCTCAAGTTGTGTAGTCCACACACAAAACTGCAACATACAATTATAAACTTTTCCTACAAATTTTCTTTCTTCCTTACTCGCACGTATTAAAAATGCGTAATTGTTCATTCGTCTCAGT
The DNA here is from genome assembly GCA_034700605.1 of Willowsia nigromaculata. Taxonomy (NCBI): domain Eukaryota; kingdom Metazoa; phylum Arthropoda; class Collembola; order Entomobryomorpha; family Entomobryidae; genus Willowsia; species Willowsia nigromaculata. Next base: position 25,788 of record JAQIXX010001766.1, on the reverse strand, counting down.
AGAGTTGGAAAAATACCCACAATAATTGATAATTGCTAAGAAGCCCAAACACTTTTGACTACTGTGAGCATCGTCTCAAGTTCATTGTTACAAATGGATATGCACTTTAGCAGGTCAGCTCTTATGTGCCGTTATGTGGTGGAAATTAGCTGCTAAATGATAAGTGTAAAATGTGAGCATCTCATGCATCGTCAATCGCTAATTTACTTTTTTGAGTGGTGCAACCAAACTCATAATTATTTAATTATTCTCTCATATTTCTCCTAATCCCAAACCATTTAATCCTATTTGCTGTTCTCTGCTAATTAAATTTTTTGATAAATGAGATTTTCAATTGTGTAAATTAAGCTGTAAATACTGAGCATACTCAAGTCTATTAGAAATAGTTCGATTGAGAAATTGTTTGAATTTTACAAATGCATTTTTCTAACATGAGGTCAGATGCCACCAAATAGCGGAACGTGTACAAAAAAAAATTATATCTCTGTAATAGTTCGTTAAACGGCTAAAAAAACAGGAGGTTAAAGTGCAACTCAAAAAACACACGTTTTTTTTTCTGCGAGAGAGAAGCCGGTCAAACTCTGATAATAATGTTGGCCATCTTATCTATTGACTTGATATTATTTTTAAGAAATCCGTGTACATATTTTTTTTAAAGATGAATAGGTAGAAACTATCAAGTCATGACTTATGGTGATGATTAGTTTGTAAGTCGATTATTACCAGCCATATCGGTCATTATTACGCATTATTATTGCTATTTCTCTCTGTAAGATAAATTTTACTTGCAGATCTGCACAGCTTTAATATGAAAAACGAGACCGTTCGCAAACTTTTTTACCAAGCAGTCTACCTATTACTTATACGGTACCTTCATCTTCTTTTCAGAAAAATCGTGCAAAACACTTTTTTTCGCAAATCCCCACTAACAGCCTCCGGTTTCTATTAGTCCACTTTATTGCAACAGTTCAACCAAGGAAAGTTTACTGTGCAGTTTTTTAGCAGATTGGGTTAAAAGGGAATTTTGTATGGGGGCTTGTGAAGAAAAAATGCGGACACCTTCTTCCACTGAAATACTTTTAGTCTGAGAAGCCATACACTGACTTAGAAAAAAATGGTGATGGCCCTTTAGCTACAAGTTCTCAGAAATTAGTTCATTTTTGGAAAAGATTTTTTTCCTTCGATGTAAGATGTAAGCAACCTGGCTTTTAGCTTGGATTTGCTAATGATGGAAAAAATGAAAGAAATCAGGTTAATAAATTTCATTATCCACTTTAGACTTAAACTTGCACACAAACAGGCACTTCATAAAAGATGCAAAAAAAGGGTTTTAAATATGAAATTATAGTGTGCGGTAGTAGAAAAAAAATATGAGTTGACTTGGATGAAACTTTGGGATTAAAAAAAAACAGGTAGGTAGGTTCTCATTGAAAGCCTGTCAATATCAAAATGTGAAATGAAAATCGACAAAAAAATGACTTCCTATTTAGACCAAAGATGAATTTAAACTTGTAACTTTTTAAAGTAAATGTAAAAGTTGAATGAATAACTGAATGTTATTGACTTTTTAATTTTGTTAAAACTTCAACTGATCTAAAATGGAAATGTGAACTACCCTAACGTTATTTTAGAGAGTACCTAATATGCTAACTAGAAACTACATCCCTTTTGAAAAATATTTCTGCTCAAATATATTTTCACAAAATAAAACAATATATCATGAATGTTGATTGATAGGCTTTCTGAATTTTAAAAAACCAACAAAAAACGGCCACATTGAGAAATTTGTGATGAAAAAGGGAAGAAAAAAATGACATGCATAAATATCCGACAGTCTGTGTCTCTGGGGAATTCTCTGATGCTTACACAAAGCCATTGGGCAAATAAAGTAGCAAACTACCGTTTTTACACTCCATTTCTACAAATGAATAAAATGTTAATGACCATTATCAATCGCACAGTTTTTTCTGAGCTGAGGAGGATGAGAAATGAGCTTGGAGTTCTCTAATGATCATAAAATGATATTATGATGACGACTCCATTTACTCAGGCATGCTTACACCTCACATCACACACAGTTGAAAAGTATCTCTAAAAGATACGGGAATATAGAGAGATGTCCCCATTCGAAAAAAATATAGCATCATACACGACATTATACCGCTGCTAACTAAGATTGATGATAGATGGTACGTCACATTTAGAAAATAATATGCTCTCTGAAAAAATGACTGCATCGCGATGCTTTTTTGTGCCTGCAAAAATATGATGGATGTTTTAAGCATCCGTCAGTAACGAGCAGAGAATATCATGCAGTTAATTCTCTGCATATTTTAGACGTGTCACTCTGAAGACAACTATAAGCCTTAGGTTTGGATTTCAGGTAAGCTGATATAAAATAGAAGCTTCTACTCCATTTTCGAAATTCCATACGAGAAGGATTCCGTATACCTGATTATGAGAAGTTGTATGCAAAACGAAAGTAATTAAATATTACGGAAAGGTGATAGAGCAGAGAGTTGTAACAAAGAGTCGACTAGTATTGTCTTCCTTCCGGCTCAATCGTGTCGATGATATGAGGACGATACATTTTAAATAGGCAGATATTTTTCTAAACTTTCAACTTTGCTTGATTATGTAAAAAAAGTAGATATCCATTTGAAAATAGAAGTTCTATCCGGAAATTCTATATTAAAGTAAATCAAGAGTGTAAATGATTCTTATTTTAATTAAAATCATAGAATACCTAATCATATCGATTGCAATTTGCAATGAGGAGGGTGCCTCACCTCGATGTATTTTTATTTACTTTAAATTAAAACCCTTCTTCCAACATGACTCACTACTGCGTAGGTAGAGTTTCCTTTTTCGAGGCTACCATTTAAAATAATGGATGGCCTTCCACTGATTACAAATTTATAATAATTAACAAGGTTCAACTCTCTCCATCAAAATTTCATGGCTGTTTACCGAGAGGAGATAGATTTTTTTTCATTAAAAAAATCTATACGCACGGTTTACACCCTCTCGTGATTTGTTCTATGTTGCTGGGAGTATTGAGTTGGAAGAGGAGAAGTGAAATGAGGCTCCCGATATTTGTTTTTTGATGTGAGAGGATAGATGACAAATATGATACACAGCTCACGTCTATGAAACGCCCATGCAACACGATTCCATAATTAATTCTCCCTTTTTTAAATGAGACTTTCTTCTGATTGATTAAACAAGGCATAAAAATGCAATACAAATACAAGGAGAAAAAATGCATCAGTGAATGTGCATGTCTTTATGGCAATATTATTACAGGTAAAAAATACATATTGGTTGCGCACTCATCACTCAAATCAATTTTTATACGCTATTGAACCTTTCATTAGACAACTAATCTGGCTTAAATCGAGAGCAAAATATTTTTTTCTCATTGGCATGTTGCAATTCATAAATAAAAGTTGGGAATTAAGAAGGAGGAGAAGTGAGAGTGTCTTCATCATCTCAGGTTAGAGAAGCGGTCACAAAAGCAATATTTTTATCTCCTTACCCTATATTCATTCTCCAAAGAAATAGATAGGCAGGTATTCACACAAATCAAAATTTATTGCGATCACTAATGAACTATCGAACTGATCACCATCATCATATCCTCAGCAAAGACTTTAAAATTGTTTATCATTGCGACACGTCTCGAGATTAGCGGCCAATAAAAATCTTCATTTTGGCCAAGTGACTGACGATGCACCTGTAATCAATTATCATGGCTGATAATTCCTCAATAAATAAACTTGCCTAATAAATATTTTTGCGGATATTTTTATAAATGATTACTAACGACATGTTATAGGCACACATTTTACAAAAATTATTATCACGTTTCGTCCTTATCAAGCCAAACCATTTTGGTTTTCAGCCAGTCTGTTTTCAAAACCGTTTATATTTCAAATGATTTTATTTTCGGCATGCCGTCAAACAGTCAGTTTGAATAGTAATAAAAAGATACTAATAACAGTAATAATAACTATATCAAATTATTGACTGTCGCACACACACACACACACGCAGGTTGCTTCAAACTTTAATGATGATCGGCATCCTCAGACTTGCAATGTTTTACAGAGGATAAAAATTGATTGTTGAATTGCATGCGTGTATAGTAAAAAGTAGGTAGGTTGTCTATAGAGTTATGTGGAAATTGTTATGTAGTTCTCTCAGAAGGAATTGAATAGTCAGTGAGTAAACTACTTTGAGCACACATAATCCAATTCACTATACCACCGAGAAGTTCACTGAATAATGTAGCATTTTACATTACGCGTAATTTATGAAGTAGAAAAAATAAGCAAACAAACAAGTAGTAGTTTTTAGTTGCTGTCGTTTACAACGAAAAAAATAGGTAATAAAAGAATGGGTGAGTCATTAGCGAAATAATTTATCAACAGGTTAAAGATCGCTAAGGTAATGGTCACGTAATGAAACCACTCATTTCTTCTTGACTTTGTTCTTCTCTCAATGCACTGCACACACAGTACACAGCTTGCATTTTTACAACTCGCCCATTTGTCTCTAAACCATCTAATCACAGAATAGACACACCAAAGCAATCTGTTCACTTCAGTTTTTTCATGATGATGACTGATGCAGGACTTCTGGGAGTAATAGCTGCAGTAACTGAGTTACTATTACAATTTTTTTATAATCACTTGTTTATCTGCAGTTCAATAGGAGACCATAAAAAAGATAATGGGAAATACAAATAGGTAAAAACCGAGCTCACTTGTTTTCCATCCAAATAAGGCACACAGACAGACCAGAGATCAAAAACCGTTTCTTTTGAAGCTCACGCGGAAAATAATGTGTGCAGCAAGAAGACAGAGATTTTTAAAAAACGATCATCACCTACAGTCGCACTGTTAACTACTGAATCTCAACTAACTACTGCTCACACACATTTATTATTTAGCAGAGTGGATGCTGATGATTCCGCAGGTTTTTGAAATACACTCGTGCTTACACATTTTCATAGCAGATCACGTAAAAAAGGTATGATAATGATGATGCGCTATGTGCTGCGTGTCTGCATTGTTGCACCAACGATGAACTTCTCACATCCGCTGTAACACTGACTGACTCACTCGCAAAGACAGCCTCTCGTTAACTATTTCAGCAGTTTTTACACCTCGAGAGTTAACAAGATTCGAAAAAATTGTAAATCGTACAAGAAGTGAGTTTGTTGGCCGCGCAAAACGCACCATTCTTAATATGATTATTAGTCTTGTGGTATACGGTGCGATATTGGCTTTGGCTTGAGGCACATTGTTGCTGCATTGCATGCAACAATAATCATAAGACTGAACTCTAGTAGATACCTGCTCACACACGCAACGACGCAACTCCTCGCAGGTAGGGAAGCAGGTAGAGAAGAAAAAAAAATTTACAAATAATAATCTGAGAATTGTTTTAACGTTATTACCCAGTAACAACTTGAGTGCAACTTTGCAATGCTCTATTATACAGACATCATGATGAAAATTCATTGGCACTTCTTGTGCCTCTCACTCTGTCTTGACGAGTATTGAGCTTTTTTTTCTACATCCTTATTGTTGTTATTATTATTTTGTTATATAAAAAAAAAAGAGAATGCAATCAGAGTTTGGGCATAACATCGTGAATCATGATTATCATGATACACACATGCACATATCTTGACCTCTGCACTTGCACACAGACATGAAATGAAACCACACATAACAATTGCTTACATATTTGGGTGAACATAGCAACTAGTCTTACAATCTGTTCTACAAGTTGTATTCTTATCGAGAGAGAAAAAAATGTTCAGAGCTTACATCCAAAAAAAGTAAGGTGATTAGAGAAGTGCATTCCAAATCGAATCCAATTGGTCATCATGACTGTAAGATAATATGTAATAGTTATTCCGTCCATTCCTTTTTATTACGTATCATTGAGGAGTGCAACTTGAAAATTTTTGCAATCAGTTCATATAGTCGAAAGATAGGCCACAATCCAAAATGTAATTTCAATAGTACCTTATCGTGAACAGACAGTTATGAGATTTAAAAAAGGAAACAAAACTGATCTAGAATGAGTAGAAAGAGAAGAAACAAAAAAAAAATGTGCAAAAAGTGCATCTCCTTTTTCGCTCATACGTACTGTATATTATTCTGGCCTGGCAAAGTTCCTATGTCGGCCTAAATTACTCACTCTCAATTAAAAAGGGGCGAATGTGGAGTTATAATGGATTCATCTAGAGTAACTGTAGCTTTATCGGCATAACTAATAATCTTATTAACACCAATTAAACAAGATATCAGTCAGCGCGAAAAAAAAGAACGAGAATCTCTTTGATAAAAATGCATCTAGAATTTTAGCGAGGTTGGATAATGGGAGAATAGTAACTGTTCAGGATATATAATCATTTTATCTTTTGAGTGTAATTACGTGTGTGGCATGGCAGAATGATGAATGATGAGGTAGAAGACATGATAACTGTTCGAGAGTGTTATTGACATGTCATCATCTTCTTTCCTCATTTATTTGACTATCTTGAGAAAAAAATGATCATCTCTCGAGTGATTTAAGGGTGGGAGGACTTTTTTAAGTGTGAAATGAAATTGAGAGGTTTTCTTGATCGCTGATAAATTGAAATGAAAGAGATACTCCTCAAATCATAGATTATGATGATGATGATGAGGAGTTGGGATATTGAATTATTAATTGCATTGCATATCCCCTTCCATTCTCTACACAGTTATTTTTACAGGTGAATGTAAACAGAATATAAAAAAGTGTGTTACAGCTTGTAGCAATATGTCTCCTTAACATTTTACCAATTACAATAACTCAAAGAAACCCAATTTTTTTGCTCACTTTGTTGTGCTTGGCCTCAGCAAAGGATAAAAAGTGGACAAAATGGAGGTTTACAAATGTAAGAATAAATATATGTTGTTTGTGTCATGATGTGTCTGTCTAAAAGCTGTGTACACAGAAATGCTCTTTTCTCCCAAGTGGAAAAAAAGTGACAGGAGAAGCGCAGCATGAAGTATAAAATAATGACCATGTTATACAATAGACTACCCTGTTGAATCTCTGATGAACATGTCGTATTTTACATAAAGAATGAGTTTACACACAAATATCCAAGTTTATGTTTGTAGAACAACAATCTTAAAAAATGCAGATAATTCAAGTCCCTAAAAAGAGATAAGAATGAATGATGCAGTGATTACGAGAAGAAAATAAACTTAAAAGAAATGGTATCTGTCGTGTGCAAAATATTAAGCACATACAAATAGGTATAGATAGAATAAATACTTTTGAATAACACATCATACATGTCCACATCATCTTAAGTATTTCGAGACAAGTTTAAAGTGTTATGATTGTAAAAAAAATAGCAAGAAAAGTGGAAAATCTGTCGTAGATAAACCTAATAAAGTAAACAATGTCCAAATTTAGACACTGATACAGTTAAGGCATCTGGCGACTGAATATTTTGAAATCGCTTGAGGCATTTTTAAAGCTTCATGGTGACGATGATGATCATGTTGACTAATTAAGATGTGTACAAAATGGGAACATGGTACGGAGAGTGTACTGTAATTGCAACATAGAGAGAATCAGTAAAAATAACCAACAATGATATTATGATATGATGAGTTTGTGATGAGGATGACTTTCATCTTTTTATACGGTTGCCGTTACAAAAAAAATTATTGCCTCAGGAGTCAAGTCAGTCGTTCAAAGAGACAGAGAAGGGGGGATGGCGACAATGATGTTGAAATTTTTTTCTGCAAAATCACCACTCATTCTTGAAATAGCAATATTATTGATATTATAATTATACCAATAATAAAAATAGCCTCCTTAGTTAAGTACTCAATCTGTCACGGAGTTGGACATTCACCATTACCACAGGATCATCCATCTTGTCACTACTTGGTATGGATATTAATGTCACAGTCACACCGTTCAAGTCAGATCAGGATCGTCCATTTTTGGACAGATGAAACATTCGAAAAATAAAAATTGACAATGGTTGATTTGATTATTATGGTAGCAATGGCCCTTGTTGGTATTCAGAACTAAACATGGATGTGTACACTGTACACATGTCGCTAAATGCGTCGCAAATGATGTAAAAGTCCCGTGAACAAACGTCAACAACCGACAACTACCAAAAATAAAAATAAAGCTTTCAAAAAAAATAACGATGATTGCGTAACAAAGTGCATTGCCATAACTAACTAGTCATAATAATAATGGAACAGTTGCAGTTTTGCACAAATTGCCTTACTCCCCATATCAATTTCGCCTTATCTCCACATTTTGTCTTATCACCTTTTCTACACAAATGGTATTTTCGATCGAATGATAAGCAATTGATTGATTTGAGCGGCTAAATTTGATAGAAAAAAAGTGAGCGCCTCTCGTACGGCCTATGTGATTACAACGGAGGTAAGGAAAATCAAGAAAATAGACCTCAATAAAAATAGGTTTGCAGCGTTTGCACCTTGCGCCCAAGTTCGATATGAAATCAACTTTTTGATGCATTTTTTCCTCATCTCCAAATTATTATGGCGAGCGATCCCAGATGAAGAGTAATGAAGACAAACTGGTGATACGAATATATTTTTATCCCTGTCATCATAATTTTCTTGCAACTGCAATAAATGCGGCATTAGAGGTGCATCAAATGGAAATCATTGAAAAAAATGCATACCTATGTACACAAGCAGTCTATGAAAAATCCTCTTTGATTTCTTGCAGAGGCCATGCCATGCCACCAACATTAATTTCCCATTTTGAATTACAACTGAGAGATCATTCTTTGACAACTCGTGTCATGCTTCACGAAAAGAGCAAACTTCACCTTCATTCCATTCTAAATTCATTCACCTGGTTAATACGGGATTGTACTCTTGATGAATTGATGACAAAAGGTTTATGATGACGACGACCGTTCACCTTGGACTGCATCATGCGTGCAACCCATTTCTACTAAAAATGCACTAAATGCAGGAGTAGTAGCGAGACTGTACTATTAAGTCTCTACATAATTGCATAATCACAAGAACGAGAGAAAGACGCCGTATTGAAATGAGTGGATTATGGCTGCTACTACCACTGCGAAGGATGAGGAGCTTTCAGAGATGCAATAACAGTAATGAATAGAGGAAAGGTTATGCGTTCACAATTCTTTTGCAGCATCATGCAAAATGATTTTAGATCTGGTAACATGCAAAACTAACTACAGAAGAGTTACGTAACGACAGAAGAGTCACAGGAAGTGTAGCATAATTTTTCTTAGATTTTTTCAAAAAAATTATTATCTGCAAATCGTGCCGGTACACGAATGAACAAGGTGACGATAATACAGACGCTAAAAAAAAGTGGGAAAACGCTAGTTGCGTTGCGACAATAACCGCTGTGACTTCTACCGGCTGTCAGACACACCGGTACACACGGCCATTGTTGCAAAATTACTATGATTACGTTGAAATCATTTTTTTTATCGTGGTAATCAGGAGACTGCACGCGTGTGTAGAGGATGCTCACTATAAAAAATTATTTTACTTCAGGTAACAGAACCCACACGAGATGTATGGCACTACAGTCACGCTGACGCTGACACTGTGAAAGATGCAGTGAGGATAAACGCTGTCATCCGCTGCAGCGTCGGGAGCTAGTCGGTTGCGCTTCGCACCGATTATTTCTGCACGCGGTCATATTTTCTTGTCTACTCCAATTCCCACGAGAAAAGCTAATCTATTGTGGAGTAATCTGTCATCTAATTTTTAACATCAATTATTCTTTTGCTCGAAGGAAACTGCAACGAATTTGGTTTTCCCAAAATGGATATTAATTAAGAAAACGGGAGTGTTTCAATGCAACTGGGTTCAAATTTGCAAAAATGGTAATGACACTTTTCATGAGCAACTTTATTAAAACTTGTGACAGTCTAAATGAGCAAAATATATTTTGAATGAGTGGATGATTCACATTAATGAAGAGACAATTGGATTTTTATCATTGCAAAAGATCTCTAAATTGAAATGTAGGAATGAGCATGGGATCTCTCGCTTGAGGCAAAAGAACCAGTCACTTTGTTGCGTGTAAATTTGCAGAAGGTATGGTGGTCGCTCTTCTGACTGGCATGACATGAGATCCATATTTGCATTCATTCCGTTGAAAATTTTCTAAACGAGGAAGAGAAAGGTTGATTTGGCTTCTCGCGATGGAATGAAAAGAATGAGTGAGGATGATGCACAGAGAATGCAACCATTTATCATCTTCGTGTGTCATCATTATTTACATACCTTCATTATTTTCATTATGCACTCATAACAATATCCCCATCATCTTTTCATTGCAGCTTTCCGCTTGAAAATAGCTTTTAATATTTCAACTCCCATATAGTCCCCAGATTCAAAAACTATTCAAACTTCAATTTTTTTCTTCGAGAAAAACGAATAACTGTTGACAGAGAAGATGGATGGGTGACGATGACAGTGGAGTAAATTTTCTGACTATTCAAAGGTGCGGAATCCTTTTTTTATGATTCGCACTGCATATTATTGTGTTCTAACTGTAACCATAACGACTACATTCTCTAACAAAGCGTAAGTCTCAGTTGAGTGGTAACATTAGTGACAGTTGTGACAGTAAAACTGTGCTAATTCACTTCACATTTAATAGATGATCATGATGAGGAGCAGTATGCAAAAAGATAATTCATTTTTTTCAGTTCACACGCACAGACCATGTGTGAATTGTAATAATTGCTGAGTTAATGATGAACATAGTCAGATATTTTTTTTCTTCCGTGCGTGTAAATAAAGTTGTAATGTTCCCCGGGTGCAAAGTAATACACGCATTCATTATAGATCATTCACTTGGAGTTAAAAATAGAAAACATAAATATGATTTTAAAGCTGTGCTGATTTCATGTGCAAATAAAAATACCAATAGGTAAGTGGAACCAGCATATTTTTTTGTCGTGACATTTTGCAAAGTGCATGACGGTGAGTTTTAATTGTTTGGGTAAAAGTGATTGACTTTCTTTTGTCTCTCTGAAGAGATGATGATATTGACTGATTTTTTTTCTACTCCTTTGTTTGTTCTATTATTATTCATTTAGCAAGTTTGGACCATCCTCTGTGAAGTGAGTAGATTAACTTGTATTTCTGCCTGTTTAATAAGTACAATGTTAAGTTTTGCTGTATGCATGAGTAGTAATGTGGACAGAGAACATAAAAAAGGATTACAAATCACGACGCAAACACGAACAAAGTATGCAACGCTAATCAGCAGAAAAAGATGTTCGCTCGCGCTCTTGTCACATCCATTTTCTTTTTAAGGTCAAAAGATTACTCTGAAAGGTTCACAAGCTTTCACACTCATTCCTTGTCATGATCATCATTGAACACGATTTTTTTTTCAATTCTATTTCTGTACCATTCTCAATCGCTTGACTTTGATATTTCAATGTCTCTCCATCCGTCCGTGTGCACAAGATTGCCTAAGTCACAAGAGAACACAACATTGCTATTATTAAAATGTTTGAAAAAAATGACACAGGTACCGGTGCTTTTGTCTGATAAGCAGTTAAACAAGTAGATAAACCTTTCCGCTAATTCTCTCCTCAGGAACTTCACTACGATGAAATTGCTCTGCACTCTACACACAACTTATTCATATCCGCACTCTGTGTGTGCAAAATTTCATTTCTTGTTTTAAGTCAGCGTGAAGCGCTAAGTAGATTTTTTCAAGTAATTAGTAAAAGGCTTGCAGAATAACTGTAGGATTTACTCAATTGGTTCTATTGGTTTACTTATCAATTTATTTGGAAAATATGCACACATTTGGCTTTTATGGCTAATAAAGCAGCGTACATTTTGTGGCTAGTGGCTACTCCTGCTTAAAATTTGCATTTTCTACCACCTTTTTATTACCCTTTTTAGTAGACAGCGTTTTACCACAGCCTCATGATAAGTAAAAAGAATTGCCGTTTCGTATGAATGGGATATGATTATTGTGAAAAGAGTAAAATCATCTAATTTGAATGGAATGATAATCTGAGCGAAACCACACCACAAACTGATTTGTTTTGTTTGTAGAGACACGCTCACGGAATATTTTACGATTATTATCGCATCATTAAAATTGTCAACTGTGATCTGCTCAGACAAAAGTGATTTGGAAAAAATTATAAATTCATTATATGATCATGTCCCTCTCTCTCAACCTGTAACTTTCAGTTGGTCTGGTTAAAAGTTGAAATCGCTCTCGTGATACCTGATTCTTCTCACAAATGACACAATAAATTAGTGCGAAATCGAGATTTCAACACTGTAACCACCGCTCCAAAATGAAACCACTGCTAACCACTTATTATTATCAGTATAAAACCTAATACGACATTTAGGCAATATTATTATAGGTAGAAAATTTTTTAAGCGCATTAATTTCTGCGTGGTCTTAATGTCCTCATATTTTACATCCATTCTAAAAGATAAACAATCTGAACAAGAGTGCAGTTTTACTGCAACACCTCCAAATTCTCAACTTGCTCTTGCATGATCAACCTGTCATCCTAAAAACTTTCATTTGTATGCACATATTTTATAAACCCATTCATTTTCAAACAATAAAACATTTTTTTTGTCTGCTGCTGTTTGCAAAATCCATGTAAAACTTTTAATTTTTCTTACTACTGCCTTAATTGTAATTCCTCACGAGCACTCTAGAGACATCAACAGCAACACCGATTGACTGCCTCGATTGAATGGAAAACGACGGAAACGCAATGGGAGGGGACTAACTTGAGATTCTAATCGGTAGAAGAATAAAAAGCAGTTGTCATTGTCATTTCGAATATTTATTATCATCTTTTGGGATTATCCCTTCCATCGCTGCACTGGTTTCGTTTCATTTAAATGATTACTGCTTCACAAAAGTCGATGAAAATTGTGGCATTTTAAAAATCTTTTACTTTAATAATAATATTTAAAGGTAATAAATGACTCTGACTGCTCACTTGACAATTTGATTTTCACGATAGTAGCTTATGTGAGTCGAGTTTAGTGACTTTCTCACATATATTTTATTTTCTCCGCGTCCCGAAGGGAAATAAAAAGACCAGTTCAGATGACGACGACCTACATCCATTATCATCTTTTGCCATCATTATCATTACAGAAGATACATCTCTCTCTAGAAACCATGCACATTTTAATGCTCTCTCTAGTGTCCCGATTAAGCCATTTTTTATACATTCATCAATAATATTTAAGATTGCAATCAATTTTGCATGCATTAAACACACATAAAAATAAGCTGGTTCGATTGACGACGTCATCTTCAGTCTGAATAGAGGGGAAAATGACATTGATTAGTTCTCTCTCACTTTTTTTTTATTCGATATAGTATTCATAAAAGGAGAAAAATAAATGCAGCTTTGGTGATTCAGCTAAAAAATAAATGATGAATGAATTGAATGAGAAATGTGTGTTAACCAAACCACCTCACAAAAATCTTTGATTGGTTAACAGTTTGAATGTTCATGTACATCCGTTTATTATTTTTATATTCCTCAGTTGGGATTATGGTGATGAGGAGGCTGCTGCTCTCGGGCTAATTGAATGGAAGGAACTGATTCAATCCAATCTCAAATCACGTATCTCAAAGTTTTTAGCACAGTTCCCTCATTTCCGTTTGTTCTCTTTTTTTCAAAGAACAAAATATGCGAATTGCAATAAGCAATTAAATCCCACTTCATAGCCAATACCAGAAAGGAAACGAACAAGTTTATACGGCCCCTACTAAACTATCAAGCATGGAAAATTATTTCAATGATGTCGTTTTTATCCACTTTTTACTGCCTTTTAATTTCTTAATGGGGGATACCAGCAAAACCAGTAAGAAGGAAGCTATATCAAGAATAAATATGAAATTAATGAGTGTACAATCGTGTTAGGAAAAATTTATTAACGATAAGAGTCACCAATAAAAAAAATATTATGAGTTTTGTAGGTAGCGAGCACTCACAAAAGTGTTCAGCTCTAATGATACTAATTAGAGAATTTAGCTTTTCTGTAAAATCGATGATTCTTTTGAGTTAATAAGAAATTGATAATTATGCTATTTATTTTGTTGATTAATAAATTACACATTTTTCTTGAAACTACAGAACCTGTCTTTACATTTGTCAATTAACATAATAAGCAGGAACTGTACTCAATTATTGATTTTAAAAGCTGGTTTTCAAAAAATAACTACCTACATTATATTTTTGACTCATATGCCAAAAACTGTCTATTTTGCGAATTCGTGAGAATACACAGGTTTTAAAACCCGAGGTAAAATAAATAAATCGGCTGTTTTTCCCGATAAATCTTGAATCATTTATTTTATTTCAATTAGAATGGAATCTTGACTCCACAGCAATTAGTTGATGGATGGGTAAAAAAAATTAGGTATTATGAATTTCAAAAATGATAAGTGCATGCAGACTTTAAATTTACGTGACAGCGAGAATAACAAATATATACACATAGTTGGCCTACGATTCACATAAATTTTAGTTGCAAATGATGCAGCTCTTTAATTTTGCGAAGAAGCAAGCTAAAAAAATGAGAAGGAAGGATCGTAAAGAATGCTGAAATGCTGAATAAACTTGTTAGTGTCACTCCTATTTTCTCATTCGATTTGTTTTAATGCATGCGTGCATGCATAAATATTCATATGAAATGAAAATATTTTTTTATTATTGTTTATTTCGGGTAGAAATTGAACTGCAAATAAATTTAGTACCTAAAAACCAGCACATCTCCACATCTTGAAATTTTGCAAATAATTTTTTTTCAAAACAGATTATCGTACATTCATCTTGTTAGGTTGAGATATTAATTTTTTTAAAGAAGACATTCACATTTGTACTGTGAGAGGGCTACCAGGTAATACGATTTGAACTGTTAAATACCAACTAGTAACCTACACATTTCCTCCATGTCAATGCACTCGTTAATTCCACGAACAAGAAGAAATACAAAAAAAAAGATTTTTTTTTTCAAGCTGTTTATCAATTATTTGTAACTGTGCAAATAAAGTGCGACAAAATTTCTACTTTTACCTTGTACTTGAACACATAATTTTTTTTGCGTGCCAAAGCATGTCTGAAGTGTCAATAGACATGCAAATATTCACCACATTTCATTCCATTTTGTAAAACTGCATCTCATTTTTCATTACATGCGTATCGTGTTAATCATAATTATGAATATTATTACATTCACACCTCTCTTGTTGTACTTTTTTTTGAACAATGTGTGTAGCAGACAGACAAACAGAAAGAGATACATTTTTACAAGTGAAGCATGCAAAAATCTGTAGAAGTCATTTTGACTATTTATTATTGACGAGCCACTTAAAAGTGTGTAGGTTCTGTTAGCAGCTCATAGCTCATTCACACACTCATCAAAAAAATTGTACAGGTAGAAAATTTTAATCTAATTTATTTAACGTTTACTTTTGCTGCAGCAGAGCAGCCACTCCCTTTCCCTCTCTCTCTCGAGAGCATTGCAGCGGACCGTTTAATGATCATCATAATAGCTTAATTCAGTTAAGATAAGGTCGGACGATGAAGAATGCGATAAGGAGTTTGTGCGGAGGCTGCGTAATTTTATGTACATACATAATATAATGAGTATAAAGTACACAAAGAGCATTTATTACTAACCAATGCCATCAAACTCACGATTTTATCCAAACAAGTGGAAAAAATTTCACAATGAGATCATAACTTTTATTTATTTTTAAAGACAGACTACCTCTCTTTTTCCCTCCCTCTCATTCTGACTACTTGAATGGTAGTTAAAATTTTGTAATTATTTTGTAATTATACTTGTACCTAATCCTATAAAAATAAATAAATTCCCGACAAGGTTTTCTTTGTACGTGAGCCTACTCAAAAAAACCACTAAATTTTCGAATAATATGAGATCATTTTTTTTCTGTCTCAAAAAAATCAAGCCATCAAGACGGTTTTGATTGAATATTTTTCCCTTTCCTTTTTATTCCCTCTCAAAAGAGATCTTTGTTGAATTATCTATAAGTTGATTAGAAGAGCCCAAAAGCTCATTCATTCTTGGAGGATTTTTTTATTGAAAAATAAGACCCGTGAGAGTTTTTAAGTGCACATTTGAGACAAGAACTCTGTGCGTCAATAATAATTTCTCTGTAAAGTGTGGTATATCAAATTACATCTCATTCTGCCACTTATTTGCACAAGTATACAAGCCAGTCGAGAAAAAAAATCATATGAAAGCTCATCTTATTAAATATCATTCAATTCAACATATTTATTTATTTTTATACACACAAACGAGAAGAAAATGAAAGATGAGATAAATGATGAAGCTGATGACGGCAGTAATCGTAAAGATGATGATGACGACAAAAAAAAATAACATATTCTAAGACGAATGGATTGAATGACTGAAGAAAGGATTCTTCTTCTTCATCCTTTTGAATGGGATGAATGAACGATGCAAAAAAGGTAAAAGTGGGGCATGTATAAATTTTACAAAAGCTGTTGTTGCAGTTTTAGCAGTAGCAGCAGCAGCACAAATTTGTTGAACAAGCAGTGTGGGATTGTGATTGTGAGATTATGAGAATGATGAAGATGATCATAACAGCAATAATAATAATATTAGCGTTATGCATTTTTCTATTTTATTTGTAGAGTGGCCAAACAAGCAGATATGTATGACAAATGCAGGGAGAAATGATAATAATATGCAGCAAGTCTCGTCGAATCTGCACTTATGTCTTGTCTGAGAATGTGGCAAAGTGGGCAAAAAATCGCTTTTGTGCAAGGGTACGCATGACAGGGAAAAGGAACTCTATAAAAAATGGTAAGAGTGAAGGCGAGTCTGCAAACACTTAAGAGAGTGCTGCCATAATAAAAAAAATAGTAGCGTGGTTATTACTATAAATAAAAGTTATGATATTACGTAGGCATCCAAAATGATTAAGAAAATTTGGAGATTGACGTTTCGTCAAAAAAAAGATTACCAAGTATTTTGGCTAATGAAGTGGCGTCAATTGCAGTAATCTCAGGGAGAACAACAATGACTTATAAATTTGAATTGAATTGACAGTTAGAGGAAAAAATTTATATGAAGGGTCAATATAAGATGTAACAATAAGCCATAACAGATTTCCCTTTGTGAATTTTATATAACTTTTTTTTCCTCTTGAGACGATTTAAGTCCACTTTCTTATTATTAGTTGGAGAGTTATTGCTCTCTTATTATTAGTACAGATCTTTGCGAAAGGTCCAAAAACTCATAAGATGAAAATATCTCCTTTGAAGAATGGAAATATGAAAATGATGAGGCGAGTAGTTTTACAGAGATGCAAATTCGATTCGATTCTTCCCAGCAGTGTCCAAGGAAGATGCTGATAATCGAAAGGGAAAATGTGTGACTTTTGTTACTACACACGCGCGGCTTTTTATAGCTTGACCGTTTCTTGTTGTCACACACTGAGCGCAACTATTTCTTAAATCATCTCAAGTATTATTTTTGGAGAGTGACTAAAAGCAAATGTTAGAAAAAAGTGAACGCTTTTTTAATCTCTTTTTTGTGCAGGTCACGGTTTGGAAAAGAAAGATGACTTTAAAAAATGAAAGCTCTCTTGGTAGACACTCGAAAAGGAAGATGAAAACGTGTGAGTGTGAATGAATGCCAAAAAAAAAAGAGCTCTTGTGATTATATTGATTGAAAATTATGATTTTTTTATTTGTTACACTGCTAACAAGTGACAAAACATTCACACCGACATGCGCATTAAGGTAACTTGATCAGTAATAAAAAAGATGAAATGGAAATGAGTGGTTCACAATCATCACCATATAATTTATCGTCCGCTTGTGGAAGCATAATAATTTGTGTCAGTGAGTGCAAACGCCGAAAAATCTCTTATGGATTTTGTGAAGCCTTTTCATCCATAAAATTGATGCGCTCAGAATGTCAGTTTTATTTGTACATGGTGATAAGAAGATGTGTGCACATCGAATTTCGAATGCATCTTCTTCGAATGTACAATAAACATTTCTATGGATTTTTTGCCATCCAATCTGTTTGCTGCACCCACGGGCTACATGTTAAAGTGAGTGAAGATCATTCACACTTCACACTAAACACTTGATGGCTCGTGTGGCTCTCTCTCAATTCCATATAAAGTCTCTTGACAAGTTTTTGTTGTGTCGGTGACAATGAATTTCTCCGAAGAGTATTTCCTCGCAATACAAAGTTTTCAAGATGCAGACAAACGCATCTCATCTCCCTACTTCTAATATAGCCATCAATCAATTCGGTGAAGAGATACCTACACACACAATAATATATTTTATTCATGAGAGGAGGGTTCACATCATCAGCCAAACAGCTTCGCAAACTTTTTCTCACAAAATAGGTTGTCGTAGTAGCAGCAGTTCCGTAGGTAATTACAAACAGAATAAAATATTATCCGAATGGAAAAATAAAATTGATTTTTTTTCTCCGTCTTTTTATCACCAATTCCCATACAAGCAGTCACATACCTAACTTTTGCATCATGTACAAACAATACAAGGAGAAAAATAGATTGAATTCGTAGCTGCCATCTTTTCCTTTTATCGTTCATACGACCGGAAACATCTATTGAGAGAATATTGGTGAATAGAAGGGAACGTGTACATTTATTCCTCTTGTTTCATATGATCATGAAGAAGAAGGGATATGCAATCCAGTCAAGTGTCAAAAATCAGGTATTCTATAGAAAGTCATGAGGAAAATCTCTTGTGAGATGTTTTCATCTACGTTATTTCGATAATGTGATGCATATACACAGGTGCTTTCCATCTTTTTCTACGAGGACATCAGCTTTACAGGGAAATAGTTGGTGTAGCTGTCTCAATGGCACTTGTATGATTCAAGCATGCATTTATTTATGATGACCATGTATTCTTTTTTTTCTGTGCAGATCCTGCAACAACGTGCGTACGTGTCTTTCACGTGAGATTATTTGATGTTGATGATGAAACTACTGATTTCATTGCTCCGAGTCTCAGTCACACATCAGCATGGCATCCGCTTCAACGCAGAATTCGAAATTATTCATGCACACATGAGTTTCCATGAAACTTACATTTTTCTATGGGCTGTAATAAAAAATGCAGGGGAATATTGTTTCTTGTTTTTATTGTCGAATTATAATAAGCGATGTAGAAGTAGAAGGAACGTGAGCACCAGGGAGCGATGTAACACTTGGTTGGTTATCAAGGTATGTAGGTATCTGTCTGATAGGAAATGTCATCATGCATTATTCTCTCTCGAGCTTCTAGAGAAGGTAGGGAAAATCAAGAATCTAGTTGGTTGGCAAAGATCATTATTTGAGTTTCTACATGTGATGACGAAATCCTCCAATTTCTTTGGAAATATCAAAGTCAATAGAACATGGAACATGTTTGGTTCGAAAGTAACGAAATTTTCACAAGAAAAAGTACCACGTGCACAACCAGCTTTTGAAATTGATATGTGGTGGCTGTTTGAAGGGAATTATGCAATAGGGAAATTCAACTGAAAATTTATAACTATTTCGACAGGATCTTTGAGGTGTACTCTTCTTTGTTGTATTTCCAGAAATCTATGCCTCTATTTAGCAATTAGCAGTTTCCCCACTAAAATAAATAATGAGATAGAATACCAACCTGTTTCCAGAATCCAACAGGACATGTTGTCATTTGTTGACTGTTGCGGAAAAGAATGACAAATCCATCACAACGATCCTTACAGTTTTATTTTGTGTAGAAAAATCTGACAATTTTCAATCTCGGAAAATTGTAGTTTCTCTTTCCAAAAATACCTCTGAATATATATTTTTCACAAGAGTGTCTTCAAAACTCGAAAAGATGAGTTTCCCGAGAAAATATTTTTAAACCCCGACTTAAAGTACAATCTCAAGAGACACTTCCTCTTCACATATTTCAGATCTTCTCCACAAAAAGTATTTTTACCAAAGAACTGCCTATTTCAGTCACTACATTTGTCATACAGTTTATAATTCAAATGACAAATCGATACAGCACTAAAAATTTCACTGAGAAGAGGAATCATTGAAGGAGAAGAAGCCGGATTTGTGGAAAAGCTTGTAACAAAAATTCCAAGGTAAACTTACGCGAGTGTTGAGAAGGGTACAAGTTCAACGTGCCCAGTTTTAAGTCAACGTTTCACACTCTTTTTTTTCATCGAAAGATGCTGAACAAGTTTAAAATGTGAATTGTTATTTAAGGCTGTGAGCATAACTATCGGTTACTTCATCATTAGTGGATTAAGCGGAGTGACAAGAAAATCTTTTAGGAACTGTATTGCCCCAGAAAAAAAAAATCTCCTCTTTCCTTTTTAATGAAATCCAGTTAGGTTATTACATATCCTCTCTATCTCCTCTTCAGAGCCTGCAGCTCAATACTGATCTTATTTTCCAATCAATTGAGGAGGAGAAGAAGAAAAAAAAACCGGATCTTCAACTTTTTATATTCTTCCGCAGGGTTTCACGCTCAGTTGAGCCAATTGAGTTGATGGACTGTACGTTATTGAGTCTACTTTTGGCGCACCAAAAAAAATTTAATCCGTGTTTATCCTAAGTAGGCGTTTATAAGAAATGGTGACGGATCCATTTTAGTTGCTGCAAACGAATAATAATAACTGGTGAAGGAAGATACTCCAATTTTCCCTCTTCCTCTCATCTCAGGATAGTGCACACAACTTAATTGTTCAGTTTATCATGAGAACTGGCAATTTGCCGATATTTCATTGCAATTTTTTTATTGATCTCCTTTTACCATGATTCAGCATGCGCCACCAAAGCCAAAAAAACTGGATACCAGGCGATAAGGAAGCGCTCACACAATCTCACTATGTCCACATTGTTTTCTCTGGCAAGCCATGCAAAACTTTTTTGCCAAATGCAATGGAACTTCCCTGACTGATCTAAAGTCAATGTCCACTCAATACAAATAATTAGCAATAAATCAGTCTGTATTTTTTCTTTCACAGTTTTTCCCCGTTTAAAAAAGAGTATTTGGTGATGGGCTGTATTATGGTGTTGTGTCGACAAGACTGTCTTTTTCAGTTGACCTGATTCTTATCTTTTGCAAAAGAGTGGCCAACCAACCGGTGTGGTGGTTTGGTTTACAGTCTCTTTTCAATTGTACGAGACGTGATCACCTCTCCTCTTTTTACACGATTCACAAAAACAAAGACTCTTGAATCTTTTTTTCTCCGTCAAAAATTTTTCATTTCTTTCTCCTCTGCAGAGAAAATCACACATAGACACTTGTTGCTTTGTTCTTTGAGAAAAAAGTCGGTTGAAAATTTGTACCCCACTTATTAGTTAGGTTGAGGTGGCATCAATAAAAAAACAAGAGGCTCTTCTACGATAAGCATTTACACTAAATGTTTTCCCTTTGCTTTCAACAGGTGAATTATATGATGAGCTTTAAAAATATTGAGGCTCCTTCCCTCATTTAACTTTTTTTTTCTGCTGACAACTTACACCATTAAACCAAACCACCAACAGCCAACAACTTTAACCAGCCACCAATATTACTACCACCGAGGAGTCGAAAAAAAAGTTTATTTGACAGAGATGAAGAAAAACCTGATGCTGATGAGCTCACTTCTTCGTCGTCTTCGAAGAAAAGAGGATTATTCAAAAAAGATGAGGATCATTTGACGGCAAAGTCTCCCTCTTCAAAACTGATGGTTATATGACGGTTGGATTTAAAATGCAGCTGCGCTACACACCATTCCCCCAGTGACTACTTTAATAGCCAGTGGCCATTTGACATAATATTGGTGTGCGTTGTCCTTATCATTACTGATTATTACTATGGAGCCGCGCGCACACACCACAAAAAAATATATAACTGATAATCTGAATGGTGAGCAAGAGGAGAAAAAAAAATATTTTTTTAGGTATCCACAGGTAAAAAAGCCGGTACCTTCTACCAAAAACCACCAACAATCAACTTATTACTCTCAAGCGCCGTATTACTTTCCTCGGTGTCGCTTCTATCATTGTTTCTTCGTGAAGGGGTAACTACCAACTAAGCGATTCTTCCCATCTCTGCCATTCCTATAAACTAAAAGTTTACCTTCACTCTTTATTTTTTCCGAGGCTTCATTCTAACCATTTACACAATCATAAAGTGTCTTGCATTGTTGCTGTATACATGAGAGCTCTGAAATCTTGCATTGTTGCTACCAACTTTTAATGCAGAAAAGTTGCGTTTCTTGCCGCTCGACAAGAATCCACTGCGTATCGTCAGCATTCTCATTGTTGATCCTGAGAGGTAACAACAATGCATCTTGCAATGTATGCCTGTTTGTGTGTGTGCCGCACACACTCGGCTAACAATGCGATAATCATGCTGCTCACAATAACAACGGCTTCTTCATCATCTTGTGCATATCATAAATTAGCGTAGTTGCTGTATTATTTAAGCACTTATTTTGAAATGTCGCTTGTTCTGTTGTGGTCCCTTGATAAAAATAAAAAGGGTTTTCTCACAAAACAGGAGAGATGCGCTTTGAAATGGAGGAATTGAGGATATATTTTTGAATGATTATAATAAGTACCTATATAGTTTGAGCTATTTCGTCAATTTGCGAGTGTGTGTTGATGGTGACGATGTAGTTTGATTTAGGAAGAGGAAAAAAATTATTTGCCAATATTGTTGGCCGACAGAATATGTGTCGCATAGAGAGTGGATTACACCACGGCAAGCAATTTTCACGCATGTTTAAGAAACCAAATCCTCAAATTTATTGTCCCTCTCTTTTGCTTTTTTTCTTAATGAATCTGTGTGACATGTCTAATAAGCTGATTCATTTCGAAATCTATGCAAACTGCTTAAAATTAATTTTTATTCTCTATCCTCTTATATCACAGGAGTTAACCTGAATCAAGTTGTTGACTAGTCGCTGTGTTCTGCATTTTTCAAAATGACGACAGCAGCACCGCTGACCAAATGAACACCCCATTATATCCCCTAGTCCGTAACGAAAAAAAACAGCAAGATAAATTATTACAAAGAATAAAAAAGCAAACCACAATAAATACAGTTCCAAAAGCTGATTTACTTTTTTTTACTTCCTGGCTTTATCGCCAGAAACATTTCTTCAAAGAAGATCATAATAATGAGCGGTGGTTTGGTTTCGTTTGGCTCTTTTCAGCATTGCCTGTTTGCATGGCAATTTTTTTTACGTAATTAATGCACAAATGGAAGAAATTATTTGAGAAAATGGATGCCTATTTAGAATATGCGTTAACTGTAATCCTGCTCCATTATTACCAGGATATTAAATCTATCTTGGCTGTAAACTAAGATGCGACTACTTTATTTTAGCATACGGTTCCTTCATCATCATCATCACTCCGAGTACGACTGCAGGCAATAAAAAGAGATTCAATGGATTTTACCATCTCTAAACCTACATATTACAGAGATGTATACCTCCACATAAAAAAGTAACAGTTTGGCTTGGCAGTTAGGTTTTCAAGCATAAGCAAATATTAAGCTGATTTTTGCTTCAGGTGTAAATTGTACCGAGTCGACATGAGGAAATCATATCACACAATGTATCATTACCAGCCATTTTTTACCTTCTGTGCATGGATCTCTCAGATTTATCATTATGCTCATCACGACAATCTTTCCTATTCTCTCTAGTAGAATCCGAAATTCCGAGAGCAAATATAGTAGTCTACCTGTCTATTGTAGAATCCATGCTTTCTCATCACCTTATTTGAAACATTTCAACCTTTTTTTCCGTCAGACCGATCATGTCAATAATCCTGTTGATTATTGAGGCTTGTGAAGATCTGCTGGGGTGATTATGATGATCATAGTACTTACCATTAGCATTATTATTGTTATTGATACTTGCATCTCTGCAGTTCATATAGGAGGAAGCATTTAGATTTTCGCTGGTAGTGTTGAGCTGCCGTAAAAGAAGCAGCTTTTAAAGCCGCCTACTACAACCACTTAAAAATATGAACCACTACGGTACCGGCTTTTTACGTAACTAATAATCTATAAGATGCACTCCTCTTCGTTTTTTTTTGCATTACAGAAGGTGCAGCTTATAAAGAGCTACCATGATGATAATAATACGATAATCATAAGAAATAATGATGATAATATTCATCATCTCGTTGAGCACGAGCTGAACTGCTTCGGCTCACTTCTTGCATCCTCCACACATAAAAAAATGTATTCGCTTTTGATCTTCACAGAGTAGAAGTATTCGGCGTGAGAAAAGCATAAAAAAATGTATAGCAGGTGGATGATCACTATACAAGCTTGTTAAATGAGAAATAAGCAATAAGATGATCGGAACGACGACGATTGTTCTACTTCATCTCATCTCACAAACCCTTCTTCTTCTTCTTTGCATCGCTCAAGTTGAAACGTTCAACTTTACAGGAAAAACAATTTGTTGCCGTTTGTTTTCTTCAGACAGTTAAATTGTTGCGTTGCATGTTTTTCCCCTCTCTCGCTTTTCTTTACATTTTACTCCTGCATAGGTAATTGGGCAAATATTATTTGGGTGTGTGCGCAAACGAAATCTAGTTAAAAAGATGTTCCTCTTCCTCTTCTTCTCTGTGTGATTTTTCTTCGCACAAAATAATCAATTCTTCTCCGTTAAAAAACGCGATGCAACAAAGTACGCATTTTGCTTTCTGTCTTTTTCACGATAAGGGATTATCCATTCAGTACGTAACGCTAAAAACCGATTTTTCAGACCCCCCACCCCCCACGTCACGCCTTAAACAAAGGAATGGGGGTACCCTTTAACATGGAACGTCACAAAAACTCAGACCCTCCCCCTCCCACCTTCGGCTGTTACGTACTAAATGGATGGTCCCTAACAAACGAGATTTGATTGAAACAAAATGTTCGGTGGTGTCACAACAAAAAAAACTTGAATTCAATTCAAATGTGACATTATAATCATCACAGAATTAGGTTTACTGTATGAAAGAATTTAAAATTCATTTGCAAATCAAATAAAAAATATCGTGTGAGTTTTTTTTTTGGTAAAGCCATCTTCAGAATGAGCAATCTTTTATTTATGAATTTATTAAATCCGTCTTTTCGTTCCATTCAAAAGAGAATTTTCATTTTGTCTTTTTTTCTCTCATGATGAAGAAACATCATCATAACAATAAATAATACATGACCATAATTTATAATTATATTAAGAAGGGAGCGTGAGATCACACCATGTGATAATAGCCACAGGAGGAGGAGGAGGACACAAAATAAAATAATTATTAAATCATACGCAGGATGTGTGGTGGTGAGCACACGCTATGAAACCTCCGATTTAAACTGCACAGCAATTTTTTGCAGAGAGGATTCAAGATGAAGAGTAAATATTTTTTACACACGTGGTATGTCTGTCATTCAGTTAGTAAGTCAAGTAGTGAAAAAGTCTCTTGAGAGCAACAATCAGCGACAACAATAATATCAAGAATGAATGGAGATTGAGGATGATGCTGATTATTACTGTGATGATGAGGCTTGATCTAATAACAATGACTTTCTTCCCTGCATTGCTTCCACACGGGGAAGATTGTTGAACTGGGGACCATCCATTTAATACGTAACAGCCGAAGGTGGGAGGGGGGGTCTGAGTTTTTGTGACGTTCCATGTTAAAGGG
>JAQIXX010001765.1:0-30192 GCA_034700605.1 Willowsia nigromaculata | reverse complement strand
ATTTGAATCATGTACCATTTGATTCAGACATAATGATTCAATATACCAAATGATTCAATATGCCTTTTGAATCAATAGGTCGTAAGATTCAATGATTTTTTGAATCAATGTCATTTTGAATGAATCCAAACTAAAAAGTTACAAAATATTAATTCTTCAGTCACCTACCATAAATTCATAATATTTCATATTTATCCAGTGTTAAGTTACGTGAATACCAAGGAAAAGTCCAATTCAAAATTTGTCTTGTGGCAATCCTCTAAAAACTAAATAACTAACCTTTTTCAATTACTTCCTTTCTTTTTTTAAAAGTTAACACATGCATAATAAAAACGCTATTCAGCTGGCAGATTTTGCTCAGGTACATAATATAAATGCGTATCCACAGGAAACGTAAGCTGCTTTGTACGTAAACATTTTTGTAATTTTTGTAGTCTATTCGGGGAAGACTGGCCACAAATTAAGTGAACTTTCAATTCACAAAGAGAAGAATGAGAAGGTTTAATTTTTAGAGGAATGCTAAATGCAAGATAAATTTTGACTTGGATTTCCTTGGTATTCACATAACTTAACACTTCATAAATATGAAATATGAATTTATGGTAGGTGACTGAAGAATTAATATTTTGTAAATTTTTAGCTTGGATTGATTCAAAATGACATTGATTCAAAAAATCATTGAATCTTACGACCTATTGAATCAAAAGGCATATTGAATCATTTGGTATATTGAATCATTATGTCTGAATCAAATGGTACATGATTCAAAATGATTTGAATCAAATGACCGAACACGAACGCAGCTCATACACTCAGCATGAATGCATCTAATAATTACGGGGAAATGAATTCAAGTGTTACCGTTATTCCAGACATCAACATAATTTTCTACATCCGTCTTCACTGTTTCGTTCAATTCATTATAAACCCTTATTCTAGCCACTTAAAGACTACTTTACTTTAAACAGTCATCATTCAATTTTTTTGGTATTTGCTATGCTATAGTGGTATACATCTTCATGTCTCATGTTTATGCTTCGTCGTCTTCTTGATTTTGATTTAGCCCATAGCTCCGAGGCATAATGTAATTGCTACTCCCTAGCTCTGGATTGGGAGCTCAGTGTGGGGAATAAAGAGCTGACTACTTTCATTTTGGTCCATTTTTCCATGCCCCGGATCTGATTTAAGAAAAGTAAATGCTGTATTTGTACATTCTTTCGTCACATGCGGTCTCTTTTCAGGCAACATTTTTTCAATGTGTGAAAGGACAAGTATAAAAATAAACTAAACCAATGTTTATTACTCATTTATTTACTCCAAATGAAGACTGTCATCATTTTGCAATGCATATCACAAGTATTATATTTCATTCATGATTTCTAGTGTAGTGTATCTGGCTGTCTGCTGTCTCGTTGTTTGAAAGGTTTGAAAGATTCAAAAATGCATTTCAGTCAAACATTTCAAAGGGGTAACGAAGAGTGTTAGCTAAAATTAAAATAGATAATTGTAACAAAGTGATCTCATACGCATAACTTTTTAATATTCCAACGTTAATAACTTCAGGTTTCATTTGATTTGAACAGATTAGATTTCAGAGTAATCGTTACATGTGCAGTAATGTGCCATATTATTATTATTATTACACCTTTGATTAACCATTAGTCTATAATTGGGTTAGTTAGGAGAGTATCAAAGCTGCTTTCAATTTTCTTATGATTATCTATAATCAGTTTTGAAATCTGTGCCACTAACTGAATACAATTTTAAGAGAATATGAGCAAAAGTTAGAAGTAATTTTACATCTCTTCAATTTAACTTTAAATGCCAGTAAAATTGTAGCATCTGCCTGCTTGCACCCACACAGCTTATAATAGAATGATAATGAAAGTTGAACAAAGAAAGGAGTGAGCTAGGAATAGTAAAGTCTCTCATTGCTTTAAAATAGCCTTTATTTACTCACAAATAAAGCACTCTCACTACATATCTCTGCGGTTCGATGATCTCGGTTAGGAGGATTTTGGCAACAATACCGACAGTAATAAATAAATAGATTTGTCTGATGTTGTAAAATGAACAAAAAGCAAGCATTAAAAACCATGAAATGATTCTTATTTTTGGTCATTTGTGATTCTCATGATAATGCTTTGGCACAATGCAATTTGAAACTACAAATTCAAATAGGTATATACACTTTGCAATTTACACTCCGCAAGAAAATCAGTTCTCTTACAACATCATTTAATTTACTCATCATATGAATATATGACTCCGCGACCACCGCCATCAGCAAGCTTTTGGACACGGTTGGCGAAATTCTTACAAGGTATATGTAACAAAAATACTTAAACAGGGAAATTGTTGCAACAGTCTCATGCAGTTTATCACCTTTGTCTATTTTTTGTGTCAATGGAAAGTATTGTTAGGATCAATGTTCTCTGGTTGCGAAACAGTTCAATCGTCCATAATAATACCTTCAAAAAATTGCTACTCGTGTTATGAGAAAACATGAAAATAACTCTGAAAAAAGCGCAATACACGTTCAATTTCTGTAAGTAATTCCATAATTCAGAAATAATCCATTTTAGATTAGTTATGATCGTTTAACGTGACTATAACTGACTGCATGAACTACAATTGCTCTTTCTTAAAAGTGGATTATAGTATTATGAAAATTCAAAAATATCATGGCCTATATATACACTATATTTACACTTGACATTGAAATCAGGTATCGGTATAAAAACCGTTATTAGTCTAATCAACGTCTCTTGAATCTTGGCTATCAAAGTCAAGAGAAAAATCATTTGAGTCAGGTGACAGCAGGTGTGGATTTTATTCAAATTAAAAGGCTCATTATACCATAACGCATGCATGCATCTCAATTAAGAAATAGCATTGGTACATGAACTTGACTAGAGTGGCTATCCATATATATAAGATTAAAAAAAGTACAAAAGGTTAATTGGCAGCTCATAGACAGCATAAAAAGAGCTGTAAACACGATTCGATTATAGCTGGTTGTATTGCAGATTGCAGATATAGTGACATTAAAACATTGTTTATAAATGCCGAACCGAGGATGAATTATGCTTTGCGAGCAACAGAAGAGGAGATGCATGAAATCATAATTACTCTAGTTGAGAGGAGCAGTGCCCAGAGGTTTGCCAATGGTAGGCATGCACATTAAAGGAAGATAAATGTGGTGTATAAAATAATAACTTGCTATTAACTAAATCGAATATAAAAAAATCATCAAAAATATTTAAAAGGGTCAATGTAGTGGTAAAATATGCTCTGTAGTAACTGAATCATCCTCATAATTTCTGTCCGCATGGTTTAATTATGCTGCTGATAAGATGCATTCTTCATATCATCGTGATGAGTATGACCATACCATAATTACTGCGTTTCATCTCACACGTTGCATCTTCAATCTTTCAAAGCCATAACCAACGAAATCACTTTGTTCCGGTTCAGCTTGCTTTGTGAGCGTCGGCTTTAGGCAAGCAAAATGAGCATAAGTCATACTTCTCTTTCAACAACACAACACATTGTAATTCCTCAGGTGTGTATTTTCAATAATATAAAAGTTATCTTAAAACTGCTTGAAAATCAAAATTAGACCAGCTTGATCTTTGGCAGATTGCTAATTTTTCTTAAAAGATTGTGTTCATTTATTTCTTATGGCTCCTATTAGAACACTTTAATAAATTTTAATTGTATTATATATTCACATTTATATGAGGAAACAAGATTTTTAGGCCATCCATGATTTATGCCTACAGCACATGTGCAATACCACACACATGCAAAAGTAATTTGGGCTTGTTCCGAGTTCCGAACAGGTCATCGTTTCGTAATTTCTAACAGTACTAGTCGGTACACATAATAATAGCTTAAACCCCGTAACCACATGATTGCTGCATTGAAGACCCACTGACTGGCATGGGTTGTTTGGGACACACTGACTACTGATGGATTTTATAGCGGATAATCCTAAAAATTGGCTACAGTTTTGCAACATGAACTCAAAATTATTCCCCATTTAAAGAAAATAAAAGTTCAGTATACACCTGTTATCAGAAAAGTAAGCAATTTGCTATAGTTGAACTCATGGGCTACAAACATCACTTTCTATCGTATTCGCGCTTATTGGATTTAATTGTGGAGAGGTAAGTAATACCTCCTGTAACAACCAAAACCGTATTTTATTGCATGATTCATTCTTTTGACTATCTTGCAAGAGAAAAAACCAACTCTAAAATCGGATGTTTTTTATGAATCTTTTTATGAATTTCGTCATTTCAGGTTTCACAATAGGGCAATCAGTGCTTTGGACAAAACTTTAAACAGTACAGTGAATAGAGTATAAATAACTGTCGCGAATTACTATAAAACTGCATACCTACACAAAAGAGATATCTAGTGAAAAAATAGTCACAAAAGTTAATATCTTATCTTCTACTTCAATTATTTAAATATGTATGTTTGAATGGGAAATAAAGCGTGTCCATTCCTACTGCCAAATGCACATCACATTCATGCATCTGGCTCTGCATTTGGGTTGGTTGACAAACCTTTCAAAACTGATTGTAAGTTTGTGGCAGGAGTAGAAAATATCATTAGTGAATAGTCGTCATTTTTATTCGGGCATTTTTCATTAATCAAGATAACAAGCATACGTAGGTACCTAAAGCGCGGTATGCCCATATAAAACTACAATTACAAAGTGATGTCATGAGATGATGATATGATAATTATGATGACTTCTTTTGATGTAGACAAAATCCAACTAATTCAATTTAATCACCTTTCCCGGGGCAAATTTTGATGATACTGCTATACTTTTGTTTTTGCATGATGTGATCAATAATTGGTCGTTTTAACAAACGATAATTGAGAATGCAGGCTAAAAGTTGCGCGAACAAATTGCTTTTCAAGTTACAATCCTCTTTTTAATTCACCGAACCATTCAATTACCACTTCTATGCAGGCATCTATGCGTGAAAATATGTGCAGTATGAAACACACTCCATGCGTGGTGCTTCCTTAAGAAAATCGAATAAAAAAAGCATCATGAAAGGAAGCTACATCAGTAGATTAAGATACAGACAGGGATGCATTATGCGCAAGTGATATAAAAGCTATAATTTGTAATTTTATCACATGTCGCATCAACCGTCTCCTTTTATGTGTATTTTTTGTCTTTGAATTTAAAAAAGTCGGTAAGTGCACTATATATACCAGGAAGGAAGATTAAATGTTTTGAAGTGAGATAGAGAAATTTATAATTATCAGAAAAGTAATAAATTGAAAATTACGACAATTGTCGAGTTTGAATATTGATAAGCGAATCACATTACAATTTTGAGAAACTTGCAATAATTTCGAAAAACGCTTTGTTTCTTTTTGTGCTGCAATGACAATGCGTTTCAGCGATTGTAACAATCATTTTAAAATACGGATGCGGATAAAATAGTAAAACTGGTGATGATGTGTCGGGCGAAGATGAAACTATTAAAACCATGCAGTCGTAGATGCCTACAAGAGTGCGTTTAAAATAAGAGGTAAATGATTCTTCATTCATTATAATTATTTTTGTTCCCCCTTCTCTATTTAATCGGATATTGCATTACTTAAATGTGTTGGTTGGCTGCATACATACAGCAACAATGAAGAGCGTTAAATGGAGGACTAGGCATGTAGGTTTATAGGTGAGAACGAGAATTCTATAAACGGATTTCATTGGATACGTACACATGCGAAAACCTGCTGCTAATGCGCTGCGTGGTAAAAAAACTGTAGACTACACCACACAACTGAATATACTGACAGACAGGACTGATGATAGGTCTGTCTTTCTATCTTTTACTTGTTATTATTTGACTTACGATTATGATGATATGTATTATATATTTAAGAGTAAATACATTTTGAATTCGCAAAGCTTAGAAAGGGAATGGGTTTGTATGGGTGGAAGAGTCACAGATTCTTTTAAGCATTTGAGAAAGATTTTTTCAGTAAATTCCCTTTCTTTTTCGTTCCTTGGTGTTGTATGGTATAGTAGTGGGTGATAATAGCGACTATTATTGTGCTCCCGGTCTTTGTATTGTACACTAATTTTCACTATGCAGTGAGATGCTTAAAAGTTTTCCTCCTCCCCGTATAGAGGATTTCAAATTGTGAATGTAACAATGATGAAAATAGAGAATCTCTGTCGGAAAAATGGAACACATTTTCATTTCAAAAATTACTTTTTCCTTTCTTATGTTCACAACTCTCGTCACAGAAATATTCTCCCAAGTCCCAAACCAAACCAGTGTGAGCAGTTTGTTGGTATTTAGCAAGGCACGACACCGCTTCGTCCCGCAAAAATTAATGCCTTATTAATGCTCCTTTACTCAGTATTCAGCATAATATACGTATAACACCTAGCATACAAAATCATCGCTAGCAAAACTTGCCCTTTATATTCTTTAACATACATACGACCACTGCACATGCAAGTGCACAAATTCAACATTTAACATACTAAAATGGCAAAACTGTAAGATGACTAATTCTCATGCATTGTTGGATGTTATGAAAATATTTTGCAGTTATGATAATCCCGAACTAGTGTCTTGTTTTTTATAGACAGGTACGAACCTTTTTTGTGGAAAACTTAATATAGAGCAAACCACCCTAAACATAGCATCAGTAACACATATTCAGTCACTTCTAGACAATTCAGCTTTAGTCAGCTTGTGCAAAAAAAACTATAGTTTGATACTTTTAACCCCCGTGGTGTCTTGTGGGTCTCATTGCTTCAACTCTTCCTGTATTGCATTTGATTTTTTCCTGAGATCAACAGGATTCCGCGTCTTCGTTTTAAATTCAAGTGCAATTTTTCATTGCTAAAAATGCCACTGTTGCAAATTGTAGTTGTATTTTTCCTTAACATATTTATACGCAAGGTACAAGATGCAAAGACTTAGGTGCAACCTTTTTTATGAATAAAAGGAAAGACAAAAGGCAGCATCTTTTTCGGAAAATCTAATTCACTTTCAATGCAAACGAAATTAACAAAGACTTTGATATTATTATCGTAAGTCTTAAGAGCATCGTAAAGCAAAATTCAAAGATCTCTGCATCGAGTTCAACAATAATAATTTAAGCAGAGGATCGTCGTCAGGATTAACTTGCTCCTTCTATAGAGTTGAATTAAAATCTTTAATCTAGCGATAAAGCACTTGCAATTATAATGCAATAATAACTTTTTTTTGTTCAGGTCACCGAATGCAAGGCATTTCTTCTTGAAAAAAACGACTGTAATTGACTCATCATTTTTTATTTGCTTTTCAGAGTTCAGAGCAACCATTTCCCATTTCGTATGCAAACAACAGACAATGTAGAAAAACAAATTATCCACAATCCACATAACAATAATCACAGAACATAAAGAACTGCATACACGTGAGCCTATTTATAAAAACCTTTCTTTCAGAAATGCACGTATATGCATGCGTGCCGCAGCAAATACGTAGAAAATGAAAGCTTGTTGAGATAAATAAATAAAAAGTGAATCCTTCCTCTATCAGGAAATTATTTTCCCTGGGTTTGTTGGTATTGCTATTATTGCTATTAATGCATGCATTCATTTGTGCACTTGTGCCATACTTTACGCACACACAACAAAGACAAGTAGTAGGAGCATGATTATCAGCATCAAATCACTCAACAGTTTCATTCAGCTTTCCTTTTCACTTGCCTCTTTCGCCTTGTCTTCTCATACTCACATTATCCTTCGACGTTTACCGTTTAGCAAGTCCATTTTGCAGAGAAGCGTACCTACGCATCATGTGTGTGGGGTTCATTTTTTGATTTGTTTGATTAGTAATGATCGTTTTGTAATGATTGGGTTTACCAATTTGTGCTACACAAATTTTAGGTAAAACACTGTTTCAACCAGAAGCAATGCCAAAAATAGATAATTTCGATTTCTGTACACACAAAGTGGAACTGCCTTTTTAGGTTGCATGTAAGAACACAAAAAATATTTCAAACAACTTCCATTTCATTGAAAGTGAATAAAAATACACATACACTGATTGATATACAGTGATCATCATTTATTGTTATCAGATTTAAATGCTTAATAGGTGTATATTTACTTGAAGATGGTCTTGCAGTCATCATATAATTAAATGAAACCGCAAGTAGACCTTGATAACAACATGATGCCCTCTTCAATAACATCGTCTTTTGCACATGGCTAATAAGTGTTCATCAGAGATTCGAAGCAGACAAAACATTTAGAAACAGTCTTTATTTATTTATTTCCCAATTGTACTGGTTCTTTTTTTGCAAAAGTACAAGTGAATGTGTGTGTATGTGTGCGGAAAAGATACAAGTAAAAGTGTAAAGATTTTTAGAATCCCTTGCCACAAAGTTAGAGCTGCGATACTATAAGCACACCGGCTTCAGAAGGTAAGGTGCCTATGGGTATTTTTAACCTCACAAAAGTAATATAGTAATATTTTATTCTTATGCATTGAATTCAAACGTGCTTATAACGCGCTGCATTTTCTCATCCTATCAGTTTCATCAAAAGGTATTCTTTTTGTTGCATTTTGTGAACATTCATTCTGTAGATTTTTTTCGTTTTCTAAGGATCGGCCACTATTATTGGTACTTGTACATTCATACAAGTTTTAAAAATTTCGACTGTAGTTTAGCTTAATGCGTGTATCCCTTTTCACCACTGCCAAACCTTTAACAACTACGTCAAGACACACATCCATATTCTCTTTCTCCCCTTTTGCCACAAAAAAAAGTTTTATTGGTCATACAATAATTTTGTCGATGATCCAACAATTTTGTAGGGTTGTTTGTCAAAAAAAAACAAGAATAATAGGAGGAAAGGTGGGGAGTCCTTCGAGAATCCTATAATTTAGCAAAAAGTACAACTTTTGCTAGTCACATTTTTGAAACCAAAAAGTAGGGATTATTCTAGCGAAGGAACGCAGTGCTCTTCAAACAGGACTACACAGCAGTGGTTGCCGTTTTGTTTGTCGTGCAGTTTCATGGCGCTTCATATATACTTTTTTAAACAACTAGTCGCAGTAAAACTCTAAACCATTTCAATCATTTTCTTGCCGAGACTCTCGAGTGAAAATAAACTTTATAACCAGACAGATAAAAACACATTTAGCCCGAAAAAAAACCCTCCTAAGCATCCAATTTTAATCAAAATCTAATTCATCAACAGGCTCTTGTCAAGGAACAAAGACGAAAAAACTGATCAACCCTGTTGGAGATGGTGACTAGCAAACTGTAGCAAAAAGAAGAGAAAATAGTGTGACAATAAAATTTGTTTCATTGGGACAGTGTAATCATCGTCGTCAACTTTATCATCTTTATTATTATTACCATACGGAATACATAAATACTCAGCATATCTTGGTCGTCGAGTCCTCCTCATCTTCATCAACTCACAGTTGTTACCTGTTGTTTAACACCAGTTTGCTTCTCACTTCTCTCTCTGAGAGAGAATAGCTTTTACTTTACCTACGTTCAGAAATCCATTCGAAGAAAACAAGACTTGTTATTGATCCCCATCGTCGTCCTATAAGGCTGCATCATCCCCAGCAGACTTTACTCAAGAGTGATTAGATGAGGGAGGGCCACTACTGATCCCTGTGTGTGCACTGCATCATCCATCCCAAAAGAGAGAAAAAAAAAACAACAAGTTCTCTTTCAAAAGGCTCTCGTCGCAGTTGCGTATTCGTCATCATTATCATCTTCCTCGCCAACATCATCATCAACATTCAAAAACAACATTAGATATGCACACATAAACATATTAAGTACAACACTAGGTTACTCGGTTTGTAAGATCACCGTCATCATCATCATCATCGCCCATGCATCGTTTTCACCTCGTCTCGAATCTGTGTTGCGGACTTGCTTGTACAAGAAAACGTGAAGAAGGACTGAAAACGCCGTGTGCTTGCTCCATCATCTTCGTTGTTCCTAGCGTTGTTACTGCACACAACAATACTCACTGAATTAAGCCTTTCAGGCTCATCCTTTTCTTTTTCATTCTGAGTGCGTAAGTCCAAGTACGTAACACCCAAATGAGAAACCTGAAATTTTATTAAACCGTTATTATTACGATTGTAGCTGCTGCTGTGTGTGTACATGTGAGTGCGACGGCGGAGGAGATAGATAGATAGATATATACTCTCAAATTTATCATCATCCCAAAATATATGTGTCTAGCAATAGACGATCAGTCACAAAGCTCGGTTTTGTAATGACGATATCATCAAAAGACAAAAATTGTAGTTTTGGGCCAATTCAATACTAAATACTGGCGAAGAAAGATATCTTGAAGAGAATGTTTAGCGCAGTGATCTTCTGACTCTCTAGCTCGAGCCATCTTTAACCCTTTATTTTCATTCTTACGTTTTTTGATACATCACAACTTCACTATTAACTACATTGCATGTTATGCATTGTTGTTCTTTTATGTATGGGGTGCATACGTAGTCTCAGGCAGTTTTAATATGAGCACACATTACTAGTTAGTATGCAGATATAAATGTACTTATTATTATTTCATACGCATTCTTAATAACAAGTGGTTTGGTTACTGTGGTCAAACCTGACTCTCTTTCGTCTTCTGGTCTCAATGACTTTTGACTCCTTGACTGACTTTGAATTTTTTCTGGGCTGCGAGAAGGAGTGAGATGATGATCATGTAGTAGAAATGCAACTACCATCATCATCACTTCTACAACGACTTACACGGAATCATTGTTTTCATCGTAGATCGAGAAACGAGTGTGTTGTTTGGGTGAGTAGTGAGAGCCCATTGACCATATCGTGCAACAATATCTTGTCATCTATACAATTTTTTGGTGGTATTTTGTGTGGTGGTAGCTGCCTTGCAAACCTGCTACCCTCATTCGACGCGTATGTGTTTCTCTCTACAACGTAATCAACACAGTGTCCCGGAAATGACGGAAGTGTGTCACGAAGAAAAGGTGTAAATTGGAAAGAAAAATATTGTGCTGGTGCCTCGGAAAATTCGTTCCATGAATAATAGCTTTCTCCTACCAAGCGGAAAATAAAATGTGATATCTCAAGTTGTGCACCTATACACAGCGCTTAACAACAATATCGTGTCTAATTATGCTTTTGATTTTACTGTCTCATCATCATCAATAGTAAATGTTATCTGTGACATGGGATTTTCGGAAAGTGACAGTTTTAACCACTAAGAGCTCGGATTAATCAAACAGCGGATCGTTCGCTTACAAAAACTACCTCGACATTTTTACAGGTATGAATTCTACATTATTCAGTCATTAGCATTATCAGTACAACAGCATGCCATTTTCAATTTTCACTCAATAATGGTTTTGTACGATAAAAATTATTATGATGATTATTAATGATGTTCGGAGTGAACGATATGAAATGACAATGTTCTGTGAATGTCAAATCGAAAAGTACATGCAACGAAACCCTATCTGGGAACGTTTTCATGTGCATAGTGCGGTACATTTCTGTGCATGTCTTTGAGTTTAGTTCAGAAACTGAGTTCGTTTATCTCTTTCATGATTTATCAGTTTTTTCACTCTTCTATATGACTACCGCTTTCTTACCCTACATTTATTACCAACTCCACACGGAACAATGGCCGCGTCCTTTGTATTGTGGGAATCAATATGAGAATTTTCAGTGATTTTATGCATACGAAATTATGCATCAGTCAAATAAAAGTGATGTGTGTTTATGCGTGTAAAAAAAGTATTGCTGACAGTGTAACTTTGTCTCCTATGATAATATGCAAAGGAAGAAGAAGATAGGGAACTTGTCAATAAAAATATAATATTATAGAATTTTACTCCTTCTATTTCAATTGTAGACATCTCAAGAAGCTAGAAAGATGCATTATTATTACTAAAAGAAATTTTTATCAGGAGCACACATCATCAGCTCATGAATACATTCGTCGGCTACTGGTCATTGCTGCCGGAGCTACCTATTCTTGCATGAGATTGTTGATGAGAAAAAGGCAGTTTCCCTGCGCATATTATGTTCCTCATTGTGTACTGTCTCGGTTGCATGATTTTTTTCTTCACTTTTCAGGCACAATTACTTTTGTGTACTTATTAGCTCACTTTATTTCTATCATGTAGAAAAATGGAAAATGACATATGTTTTAAAATGCATTAGATATTAAGGCAAGTTCGTGTATGCAGCCTTCAACTTTAAGCTTAATTCATAAACAAAGGGTTTCAAAAATGACGCAGTGTTTTAGACAGCTTTAACACGGCATATGCACAATTGAAAGTAAATTCATAAGGAGAAGGAGCCTGAGTTTGGGAACGTGGGAATTTAAAGCACGATTTTTTTTCTCAGATGAAGAAGAGGAAGCATACCCTGATTTTATGCCGTCTTTTCTGATACTCCTGGGTATTTTCAAGGGTTTATTGCAGTGCGCATTATTCATGCTTTAATAGCTTCCTGCTGCAGCCAGTCAGAGTTATCACTTCATAATTATTATTAATGTGATTAGTGATTAGCGTTTACAAGATCTGCTCATCGTAGAAACGTATCATGGTTTTTCAAAGTCTTCTCTGCTCTGGTCGGTTTCGATACATGAACACCACCACCGATTATCTTATATGCATATGCAAAGAAATTTGATTAATTTCCCTGATAACGGTTTCGCTTTTGCTTTCATTCTATGATAATAAAAATGTTACTTTGTGCTCTTATTGTTACAATGACATTTGATCTTTTTGTTCTGTAATTCAAACGCAATCGGTTTTTATGGGTAGAATATTGGATAAGACATTGTAAACATGTACATACATGGTGGATAGCTATAAAAAACAAATAAGTTAAATGTTCAATTCACTACATAGCTTACGGGGTAGTTGTGGGATGTGTATATATCAGGAGTAAGCATATCCGTTAGACAGAGGCACATCTTTCACTTTCAACGACAAGTATTGTTCTCTCAATTAAAAGTTCATTGTTTCTTGCAACGCATAATGACTTGTCGTGGAAAAGGTATAGATAATAATATGCATAAAACTGCTTCAGGCTAAATAAACACTTGAAAATGTTTAATGTAGTAGTAGGTATTCACTTTTAGTTGACAGCCAGACATTTTTTTGCTGTTTTATGACAAGTGAAGTGAAGCATTAGGTAAACGACAGTAACAGTAGCCTTAGGTAGGTAAAACAGGTGGTTACTTTAAAATATAAAGTACTGATAGGTTAAAAGCCCATGCTAATCATAATCATTTGTCGTGTACGAATCCTCCGAAGGGAATCGTTTTAACAGGAAAATGAATGACCGGAGAACAATGGGAAACGTGAGCGAGACGAATCTTTTCCCTAAATTTAGTAAACTTTTATTTCAGAGAGTGAGTGAGAGTAAAATACAGACTCACGGAGTCGATAGTAGTAGCCGATACGCAAAGCAAATATTGTAGTAGAAAACGTTTACACTGAAGTATAGTTAGTAAAATAGAATGAAAATGATAAAAGAGCAATAAAAATCGCAATGTCTTTATTACTTTAACAAACTGTTTTTTTTAAGTTGGGTTGATGTAAAGTGCACTGCATAGTTAATATTATGTACATGTGTTTAAATGCATGCTATATTCAGATAATGAGTTTTGATATATGTATGATATCTTTTCATTTAAATGTATATACCAATCCGGATCAGTTTAGAGATCATGCATAAAAACTTTTGCTTGATGGCATTCGTATAAATTATTTTTTATCTGCGTATTATAAAATAAAAGCAAATTAGAGCTGCAACTGAAAATGTGGAAAGTTGGGTTCTCTTTCACTGCAAAAAAGCTATGTAGTAAAAAATGGAGCACGACAAAGTTTTAAGCTGAAATGATAATGGTCACACGTTCTGAGAGAACGAGACTGCATTTCAGGGCTAATCCAGTTTCAACATCTATCGAATGATGAAATGATATACGTTTTATGATAATCCCTCCGCGTGTGTGATGACTGGTTGTATGTATGTATGTATCTTCTTCTTACAACTGTTTCTCTGTTTTGCGTGAGGTAGAAGCACGACAATTCACTTAAAGTCGAATCAAATGAGATAATGATTATATTGATTATATCAGACCGCGAAACAGTCTCTTTCTTTTCTATTTATATTTGTCTTTCGCTTGAGAGAGGAAAAATGGGATTTTAATCACTTTGTCATACAACCGTCCTTATAATAATATGTTGGTTTACTATTCTAAAAATGATCTGTGTCGTCCTCTATTCATGAAGAGAAGACGTCGTTCTCACTTTAAAAAGACAAATAATATTTTATCGAGAATTTTTACCATCTCATTGTATGTCCTGCATTCCCTACACGCTCAGGAGCTCTAATATTATTGCTCTGTGATGTTTGCTAAAACCCACAATTCAATTTATAACGCGTCGGATTGTGACTGACAAGATATTGATGGTTTACTTAACACTTGTACTGTGCACACAATGAGTCGGTGTAAACAAGGGATCATTTTTCTACCTGTCACTAAATTATTCACGAACTCTATTGTCAAGTGTTGACGAATACTGATAGCTTTTCTTGAAATATGGATCACGAAGAAAACAGAGTTTGCAAATACTTGCAAAAAAATCTCATCTCATAGATTTCTAACAAATCCAAACATTGGTTTCTTTTGGCTACTCATCGAATCGCAATAAAAAGCCGAAGCACACGAAGCGAATCTCTTTATAGAATAAACTGAAAGTAAAACTTGAATGGACCATAGTGCAATCATCATCGTATGCAAAAATACCAAAAAAACAAACTGAGAAGGCCATAAAACACAGACCTATTGATACTCACGTGTATTATGGCTCATATATCAACTTCATTAGTTCATCTACCCTCAGTCAATCCTTTCTGTGAAAGTTGGTTCATAAAGCAAAAAAGTGTTGGTGTCACTTACAAACATTTAGCATGTTTTTTTTCTACAGTGTTACATCCTCTGCTTTTGTCTTGTGCCAGAGTGAAAATGAATGATGATCGTCATTAATTTGGCAACACTTTTTTCGTTCCTTCTTACTCTCTTTAAAATGCAGTTCAAGGGATGGATCATGCAGTTTATGCCCTCTAATAATTAAACAATATTTTCATGCATATCAAATAAGGAAAACTTTTTTAAGCGCAAGCGAAACAGTACCTAGACTTATGTGGGCATATCACATGTATGAAAGATACAAGCTACGCTTACTTAGGTAAAGGTGAAATTAGGCATTTAAAACATGAGTTAGTGGAATGCTTAGGCGTACCACAGGTGCGCCGTAGTATGAATACAATTATGGTAATGGCACAAAAAATGAATGCGTTTTTTGCTTGTATCGAAAAAAGTTTATGAATTTCCACTTTCCGAGGTCCCATGTAACACTTCACTTCAAACTATCCCCATTAAAATAAAATTTTATTAATTTTTTCTTTCAAAATTACGC
This sequence comes from Willowsia nigromaculata, assembly GCA_034700605.1. NCBI lineage: Eukaryota > Metazoa > Arthropoda > Collembola > Entomobryomorpha > Entomobryidae > Willowsia > Willowsia nigromaculata. The sequence continues at coordinate 14,689 of JAQIXX010001765.1, read as the reverse complement.
ATCTCATTAGTTGTTTACTAGTGTTTATTCAGATTTTGGGGTTAAAATGAGCTTAAATTTTCTATTACAAGTTGTTAGTAGAAAACGCATCTTCTTCCAAACAAAAGCTCACGCCTCTGTGTAGTGAAATGGCAACACCCACATGACTATAGCTTTCTTAAATATGTCAGCCGTATGTTTAATATTTAAAATATCATTAGCGGTCGGAGTGTCCGATTTTATCAGACAAGAGAATAGGTCAAGCATGCAACTTTTGATTTCGTCAAGTCCACACTTTTGCTTGAGTGCAAACAATCGATCAATAACGAGCGATTTGTTAAAGTTTGTCATTCGGAGAAAGTAAAAGTTGAAATGCTTCCCATCACATATCATCTCTCAAAAATTCTAATCTGTCATTGTACAGTCAAAGCATTCATCACGTAAGGAAAAATGTATACATACGTATTAGAACTTAAGAAAGTATTTGAAAGAAAGTTGGTGGATAGTGGATGCCCTTTTGAATGAACTTTAGTAATGTCTAATACCTAAAAATCTTGTCTTCTTGATGATGTAAACAATTAGGTATACATTTAGAAAGGTGGAATAAAAAATGTAAAAACTTGACCAGTATATAGGTATTTTTACTCAATATTTTTAAAACGTTCAGTTCATTCCTTTGTGCTTTTAGAGCGCTAAGCGTGCATACCAAATATAAGAGAATAAGTAGGTAAAGGTGCAATAAGTACTTGAAAAGCATATTAGTTTCACAGTTGATTGTGAATCAGAAAACGACGTGTGTTTAAAATTTTTAGCAAGATTCTGATTGCAATCTCAACAAAGTCTACTCGCTGAATATGAATTGAATATAATTATTATTGTACATACGTGCCTGACCATGCGATTGAAAGAATGAGACTTGTATTTATTGTGCATCCATTTGACATATAGCTTGAGGCGGAAGAAGACGATGATGCATACTACATCATTCATGTCGTTTCTTGCTCAGTGTTTTGGATTTTAACCATAAACAGAACCGATATTTTTTTCTTTGTTGCATGAGAATCGCTATAATCACATATTTCATCTCACGTTGTTTGTCTGCGAGAGTGAAAGAAAAGTCGTATATGTTAGCATGTTTCATGAACTTGACCTCTTGTTCGTCTCCATCATCATATCATCACAATTATCAGATGAAACTGCTAATAAACTAGTGACGAACTTTTACTGTCAGCATCAAAATGAGCGAGTGAATTTGGTTGCGTGTGAGTGTCCTGACAAAAGAGACATTCAAGATGCTGATTTTCTCCTTACATTTGTTTTCCCATATAGCTCTCAATATTCTTTACGATGCATTATGGTAATTAGCCGAGTGTATTTATTATAATCTGTTGCTAGATCCTTGAGAACGAAGTATTAGCAATCAGCGAGCCTTACATCATTCATCCGAACTTTTGACGTGCCTCTAGAACATGAGAAATGCATCATTATCCAGAATGTAACAGTATTCATCGAAATAACTTTCATTTTCTCTCGTCATTGTAAAATCGAAAACATGTAATCATGAAAATTTCTCATTTCAAAAACCGAAAACATTTTCTGGCACTAATGATTTTACATCGTAAGATTATGACCTACAACTTCACTTTTTAAATTGACACTCTCTCGTGATGACCGTTGATAACGATGTAGTAAACTACCTACTTACAACTCATTTTTACTGTCGCAACATTACAGATACAATAATGATATTTGTAGTTAACAAAATGACTAGTCCATATTGGGATAGGTGTTCAAAACATTCTGCTTTTTTATTGCTATTTATAATAACAAGTGATGTTTCATTACCTGCTTATCAGTAGCAAAACAATCAGAATCGACATCTCATCAAAAATTTCAATTAGTAGCAGCACAATATTAACTTTGTGATTGCTCGTACAACAACAATTTAAAAGCGTTGCATGCGTACACTGATACAAGATTACATGACTGCCTATCATCATCAAAAAAGCGGAATGCGTGAAATCGCATATATGCAAGCTCAAACTTCAAGAAAACAACATTTTGGGCAGATTTATCATTTCAAAACGGCAGGTTTAAGGTTATAACATTCACTTTTAACATTAGAAGTAGTTTTTAAGACGTTATTAATGGCAAGGCAAAGATTAGAAAATTCAATCTTGCATCAAAAAAACTAGTTTTCTCTCATTTGAAACTTTTTCTAACAACGATCACTTGCAATTGCAGCGCATTATTATTAATTTTTTGTTTTACTAGGATTTTTGCGAGAAGAAGATTTGATGCACCAGGAGGCTTAATTATGTCTGTTCTAGTTTTCACATTACACGTACGCACAGTACATTTGAATTTGCAACTATGAACAATAAGTATATATATCCATAAAGTTGTATCATGAAAAGTTTCACGCTAGGGATACCTGGAGTTACATACAAAACATTCCTACTGCTCTCCTATAACGTGAAGAAAGAAGAACTGATGACACTACACAACTTTTGTTTTATTTATTATTTGTTCTTATGATAATGATCAAGTTTTTTTCAAATGGCGAGATATTTCAAAGAGAAATGCAAAAAACAAAAGATGCACAGTGAATTCCGTGTCATTTTTATTTCTATTTTGTTTGCATTTTGTACATATTTCTAGGTTGTATAGGTAGTTCTCTCTCTCTCTATTTTTATTACTGCGACAAAAGTTTAAATGTGTTCATTGACGTTCATGCATAAATACATGGCATTTGTATGATGTTTGTATCATTATCATAATTATAAATGTTTTATGAGCCTCAAGATACAATTTTTGAGAGAAGTAAATAATTATCTATGGTTGGTAACGTGTGTAATATGATATTACACGTAGCCGGTATAAAAAGGACAGATATTATCACTTTGTCATCTTCGTGCCACATATACAACATAGCCGTTACTTTTACTTGCAGAAGCCCCAAAAATGTAGTTTTTCTAAAGTTATTAGAAAGATGATGCGCCTAAAGAGCAAGAAAAAAAGAGCTTTTACTGCTTACTCCCTTACCCCCAATGTAAGCTACTTTTGTCTAAAATCTAGCGACAAACAGGGGTAAATGTTTTATTTATGATGCAATTCTTCCCAAATGCGTAAACCCGTGCAGCGTCATGACTTTATTACTCCACCTCTACCTCATTTTTATTGTCATTGTGCTTTTTGCAGTTTCACCTTGTTTAATTATGCGTATAATTTTGTTTGTTTTCAGGCTTGCTGTGTTCCGGGGCATTGTGTCGATACAACCATGCTTCTCAGACGAAGACTTCTTCTAATGTTCTCCCTAGTCGCCATTTCTCAGGTGAGAAAATTTTGCGTCAGCTTACGTTAAGTTTAATTAGCACAGCGTTATCAGCGTCAACATTGGATTTTATCTGCATGCCTACAGTATTCGTCATCCTATCAGATTATTCGGAAGACAGGTCGATTTATGCGATTTATGATAATATGAAAACCTGTTAAAAAGAATGTTTTGTTGCGTCGTTGCGTGCAATAAGTTTTTCTACCACAGCGCTTTAATGGTAAAATTACAATAATTTCAACAATGTCGATAAGGAAAGAGTTTAACACGGCATGCCTTTGTAAAATAAGTGACATGTGTGTGTGTTGTCTTATATGTGCCAGAAAAACGATTGTTTGTTCGTACGCATGAGACCGTAAGATTTAATGTCAGACGAGGTGTTTGCATTAAGAAATTTTCCGTGATCTTTTCAAGCACGTTCTTGAGTACCAAAAATGTGTGACAATGGAAGGAAAGTTGACGGAGACGGCAAAATGACTGACGACGGTGTGACTTTAGAGAGGTTTATTGTTTACTGGGACCAACCTAATAATGATCACTTAATCCTCTTCCTTTTCATAGAAGAGGAAAATGAAATGACTCAATGGATTGACATGGAAAAGTGGGTGCATAGAATGAGGCCATCCTGTTTTCACTTTTTGGCCAACCATTTTTGACACAATCATAGCTAAGTTTACGTGACATTCTAGCAGTTCTAAGAAAAGAAGGAAATCCAGCAAAAATATCCCTTCAGCATTATTACTAGCCCACGATAAACATAATGTCATGTTTGCATAAGCAGCCTTTCCATTTTTTCTTGGCAAAGCTAATTAGACAATACGTTGTCAACTGTGCGGTTTTCATTCTTTCAAAAAGTCATACTGAGCTTGGGCAAATGAAAGTGACATGTTGACCTCAGGTTAGGCCATATGAAGCCACAGAGACATAAATATTTAAGTGTATATATGATATAGCTTTATGAGTTCTTGCAAGCACATGCCTTTGAGCTTTAAAATATATGGACGCAGTAACGAGCTTCTTAACAATTTTTTATCATTCTCACGGAAATGTGCGTTTTAAGATATAATTTTTTCCCGTACGATGATTGCAATGAAAATAAATTAAAATATGAAAAAGTACAACCTGTAAAAGCACGGCTTACACGTCATTCTGTAGGGCTCGTTCTTTATTCTTTTGTTTGAAAGTGAAATTATTGTGAAACGATAAACTAGGCAATTATTTTGTCACAATTTATCTTGCCTTGAATTGGATTTTGTGTATTTTTGCATTTATTACTTTTATTATGAGTCTCTTGTTCATCCATCTAGAAAATTTTAACAAATAACATTCAGTCTGTCATGAATGATGATAGAAACTATTTTTGTATCCTGTCCATCACTACTGTCACAGACAATATAGTTTTACAGCAGTATAAAGGCTTTCATCTTGTTGTTAGATAATGTATGTGTAAAAATTTTACGAAACCCTTTTTATGAAGATCTGTAAATCTTGAAACAACTTTCTTTGCGAATATTTAATTTATAACGTGTTGGTATTTCTGTGAGATGCCGGCATTTTCACTTTTCCATCGAACACGACTCTTCCACACACGTATTCCACTATTTCACCCCTACAGTCTGAAAACAGGCATAACATACAAATTTCACAAGTAGTCAAGCTGTTTTGTTGTCGATGTATTTATGAGCAAGTTAAAATCTTTAAAATAAGTCAAAATCCTTTACAATAGGTTCAACTGACAAATTTAAAAAATATTGAAAAATTGTTTTTGCAAGGGAAACCTGAGTGAAATCACAAAATTTTTACCTTGGCATAATGCCTCTTTACGAAACTGCTTATTTTTCTTGCTATACAAGGTTTGAAATAGCCATCAACTACCGTTCAAAAGTGACCAACTTTGTACTTAAGTAGGTATTAGTAATAACTGCAACCGGTCAAATGTCACAAATTAAAATAATATTAATATTACTTGTAATAGGTTACTTCTGTACAATTAAGCCTGTTTATATGCAAAACGTGTTGAAAGGTAGTTGGGCAAATTATAAAATTGCAAATCTTTTGAACACGAGTTATGAATATTAAAAGTGTAAGCAATTCTTTAAACACTTCATTTGCAAAAATTTAAACAAAACAACAACTTCAGTAAGTCTACCTTGCTGATTGTATTCTCAGTTTCTCGTTTTTGGTGCCTCAAAGTTTGAAGGTAGCCAATTCATGTGTGCATTCTTAGAAGTAGATCGACCTACGGGTCTTGATTATTTTTCGTGATTACACTTCATCGAAGCTTCTCTACATTATGCTCACGTTTGAACATTCATCTCAGATTTCTTGTTTGAAGTGTTATCTAGTCTGTTAAAGTCATCCTTTTATTGAAGGTTTTTTATTTGTTTCATTTTGAGTAGATAAATGCAAAAGCGAACAATATGCCAATGAAACTATTTAAATATTTTCATTGCAAAAACGTATGGCATTGGATTATGCAGGGCATTCTGGGCAATGAGAATTCCATCACTGTACTGGACCGAATTGAACTGGTGATGCGTATTCCAAACAGTTGTTTTTATATGTCACGGTTCCCCATATATCGTTGATTAAATAGAGAATTCCATTCATTAGTCTTAAGTTGCATGCAGGGCGTTTTAGTAACTGGTTACAATAATTTGAGAAAGTATATGCAATGCATGTTGCACATGCTCCAAACATTTCTGTACAACAAATAGACAACATTTTTTATCATCAGAACTAGAGCGAATGGAATGAAAGATGTTGCTGCAGATGCACGCAGGCAGAGAGACGAGATATGAATATAAATTAAAAATGATATCCATTGAATGATGCATCAGACAACAAATTTTTGAATAGCTATCACATTCGTTCTTATTTAACGCTTCTGTAAGCACAGTCTTTCTCACATATCGCATTGTTGACTAGCGTTAAGTCAACTCTATCTCACAATTCTCAGCCTTGACTTTTCCGGGCTGAATAGCGATCGGTTTATCAGATAAGAGCAACAACGCGACGACAGAAAGACAGATGATGATAGAGCAGCTTATATGGACGACTAAATATTATGGCTATAAGAAACACTTCCATTTTAGTCTACAGTATGGATTTACTTTTCTTAACTGCATGCATAAAAAATAAAATCAAAAGGCTGCCACTGACAGGTATTCTAATGTTGTATTATTATATTGTACATATTTGAGCATGCATTTGGCTGGGCAGTCACTTTCCGTCATCGTTATCTTCGTTTGTTTCCGAATAATGAGTACCGAAATATCAAGTAAAAAGAATGGATTGATGATGCATCATCATCACACCTTACACAAACAGTGAATGCATGTATACTGCTCAGAGCTCTTATAAGCCAAGATATGCACCTGTTCACTAGAGCCGGTGTGATAATGCACTAACTCTTTGTTGCTGCACATTGCGTAGACGTGCATCATAAATAATATATGATCACAATGAAAGTGTACATAATATACACACATATTATTATGCTTATATTCAATTCATATTTTAATGTGGACATCTGTACAGAAATCATGAACTGAAGAAGACATTCTTATTTCTTGTTTTATCCCTGGTTTAGGTATGCATGTACACTTGTATGTATGTAGTAGAAGAGAATGAAAAGAAAAAGGATGTAGACGCATAATTGACAAAGACTGGGTTACCAATGACAAGGTGAAGGGGAATGTAGGTCAGCAGCGTGTAGCTGCATACATATGGCGCATGTACATCTTAGAAGTTGTATGTTCTCGGTATCTTAGACTGTAATATATGCAAAGTATTTTGAAAAGTACCTACCTACTCTATCAGGGAGCAGCAGGCTTAAATAAATTTCAAACCATCTGTACCCATTATTATTGTGTGGTCTGCAGCAGGTACATTTCGATGAGGAGGATGATGGCATTCGGACTCATCCATACAAGTTTCGGTGCCAAGCCTGCCTGTTTTGTGGTGAATGAGTAGGAGAGATGCTATTTGTAGAGAAAGATAGCCGCTGAAAAAGGAGTGCTAGATGAAAGGGTGGCGGTAATGTGTATTATAAAAATAATGATAATAAACCGAGGCAAGGCAAGGATTGAAACATGAAAGTTGTTAGCTGCATTTTTGTCAGATCTCTCTTTCCATTATCATCATCATCATAACCAACAAAATGGAGAGTCATAATTTCCTTAAGGAAGTGCATAATTGTCTAGCTTGATACAAGTATGTACTTCATCATCATCACTACTTCAAAATTGTAATCGAGTCGTATATATGCAGTATACATTTTTTCCTATGATTATAGTTTTCCGTTTTCATAAACTTCAACAAAATCAGGCAATCCATTATATTTAGTACCAGAGATTCAGACTATATTTATTTTTGATATTTATAGTAATTGCATTGCATTGTTAGGTTTATTGGCTGCACCAAATATATAGAGAAAGAATGTATGATATGATGATATTTGATGATGAGTCGTCCGAAAATGACCTCATACCGTAAATATCTTGATTACATACCGTCATGCTGCGTGTCGAAATGCATTGGCTTGTCAGAACTAACGACACAGGTAAAATACTACTTTATGGTATGTAGCGGCGAGAAAGAATTTCACGCTGTTGTGGATGCTGCTTTTGCATGATGAATTGTTAAATTTCTCTGCAGTTTCATAGGTAATTTGAGCACCCTTGAATTGTTTTGGCTTGGAGGAAGTGATACGGTGGGATTTAATGGGAAAAGCAACCCGTTGAAACATAACGAATCTTATCTAAATATAATCTATTCTGTAGGTAAGCAAAGGGCACATAAAATATGCGATTCCGTCATGCCGGCATCCACCAAAACATCAAGCAACATGAGGAGAAATTTTATTGATATTACTTCTTGTGATCCTATCCAATTAAAAGAGAAAAATTTGGAGACATAATAACGTATATGCAGAATTTGCATGCATTAATCACAAGGTGTGCACATTTTAATTGTGTATATAGCTTATAGCACATCTACTTAGGCAATTATCATGCATTCAGGTTTTAGAAAAGAACTGACTACTGGAGTGCTTGATAACGATTTGGTGTAATGAAAGCATAATCCGGAAGAATGGGATTTTATGAGTGTGGTATATCATAGAAAATGTTGCGCTGCGTCGGGAAAAAACGAAGAAATAAAAGTTTGAAGTCATTATTTAATTGACACCATTGTAAATCGCAACAAGGTGTAGATTGGGGAACGTCCATTATTGTAGGTAAACAGAACAAAATTGTATGAGAATGCAATGCATTTCAAGATACAACAAGTACTTAAGGAAAGCCCCTTCGAAAGACATGATGTATTGAAGCAGAAGCAACCACGCAAGATAATACCATAATATACTGACTAGTGAGTAAAGTAATCTTTTTGATGCCGCTCAAAACTGGAATTTACATGAAGAAATATTCTGTACAGATATTATTTACATAAACCATGAATGAATTATACAGGTCCCGTTAGTTTTCTTATAACCAATTTAAAGCCACATCTGGGCTGAGTTGAAAGTAAGTAGCTCGCTCGTCACTGCTGCATCCATTATATGATGATGTATCTACCATAAAAATGAAATTTTCTCGTAGTTTATGGTTAAATCACATCATCTAGAAATGCACTGACAAGCCTCAAGGTAAAGTATTATATGGGCTAGTTGAACTTGTTTAACAAGTGGTGAAGAATTTCGGTGATGTCTTTTACATAAGAATAAGGGGAATATATTTACTTAAGAGTACCACTTTTCTATTGCATAGTTCATCCCTTACTTTATTATCGGTAGTTCATTCAGGTAAAAGTACATACAAAATGAAATGTGAAAAATGGTTCCTTAATAATCCTGATCCCTTCTAGCTCTATAATTTATGTATATTATCAAATATTGTGAATGTAGGTGAGAAGAGAAAATGCAAAGAGGAGACTCGCTTTTAGAGTTAATTTTTACAGGAAAATATTTTCCAGCATTTTTGAGGGATTTGAAGAAAGACGGTATAATTCTTTTTTTACATACTTTCTTTCATATATTTAGAACCTACAAAAGCAAAGCACACTTTTGAAAATATTATATTTTCCTGTCAACCCTATTTCCATCTCATTAGTTCAAACGTGAGGGGAATGCTTACAGTCCCAGTTTTTCCTAAGTATTCTTTACAGCTAACAGGAAGAAGCAAGGAGGTAGAAACGCATAATGACTCATTTGTTTAGAAACGAGGCTTAACACACCCCTTCAACATTTGAATAGACCTAATGATCACCAATAAATATAAAATGCTAACCGAAACGAATAATAATTCGACTTAATTACGGAATACCTGACTGACATGGTTCCTCATTTAATTCTTCTCAGAATCAGCGACAGACAGGCACAATATTTGGGATGAATGGTGGCGCTACTGGTTTTGATCTTTAAATAGCCCCTTCTCACGTGCATGGCCAAAAACTGCATTCTAAATTACGAGAAAGTGATTAAAATTTTAATGTCATTTTCCTCATTTTCAAAAAGATAAATGCATTAATGCACATGAGCGTGAGCATGCTAAAACGGTGGGGTGTTGGCAATAACCCTTCAAGTTGCACATTTCTCGGGATGAAAGGCCGTTCCAAATGTGCACAACAATGCGTCATAAAAATGAATTGTTATACTGCTCTCTTTGATGGAATGGGAAGAGAACACCCAAGAACAAGATTCAGCTCACGCCATATTAAATATTTTTGCTAATTATGTTTAAAGTGTATCACCGAGTGAGATACGTATGCGTATAAAATGACAGTTCATGCATATGAGTAAATAATCTTTACAATTGCGCACACAAAAATCATATTGCCAATGTAGGTAGTGATAATTGTATGATTGTAAAATTCAATTTCACTAATTCCTATTTCGCACTTCAACAATGCTGAACAAAGATTGTGCTACCGCTTCAAGGCTTATTTTTATTATAATATCATCATTTTCCCCAATGATGTTATGATGGTGGTGTAAAGAAATAAAAACGGATAATTGTATGATGTAGAGTCATTAGCCCTATATTGGATTTATGACTTGAATGCTCAGCGCAGTGCAGCCAGTATCATCATCCTTTTATCTTTTTGAATCGAATTGTACTCGGTCTATTGTGGTGGATTTGGCACAGTTTGCTTTAGCTTGTTTGCTATTGTTGCACTTTTCTATTCTTCTAGTCGTCTCATTTCAGATCATTCAAAAGGAGATAAAGGAAGATGACAGGCATGCTTTTTACTGGTACTTCGGCTTCATTTTTCATTCAAACGTTTAGTTCATACCTATTGGCTATCTTCATGTTGTCTTTATATAAATGCTTTCCAAAAGGTGTTACATGTTGCACCCGTTGTCCATGTCCGTGTGAGTGAGCACCCTATCTTGCCAACTAGTCTGTTTAAGAATAGAAAAATGGATCTTATACTAGGTGACAATGTTTGCGTTTTATTTGCAGATGGTAAAATAGGTTTCCTTTGCAAGTTCAATCTACCATGTGTCAGAACAAAAGTAATATAGCATTCACATGGTGTCACGATTCGTTTGGCAAACTGCAAACATGAGTGAAAATGACGCGACTTGTAACAAGGCCGGGTAGAAAGTGGTAGTGCTTCTATTCAAAATTTACATATATATTACCTATAGGTAGTTTTTTAAATAAATAGATGTAAAAAGTTTTGATAAATGTCCAAATTCAAACTTAATGATGACTTTTTAAACATAATAAGAAGCATATTTATTACAACCTATTTTTATACAAACAATGATCAATCTTCAACTATTATTTCACTGTGCTGAAGATGTATGTATGTTTTTATATGCGCTTCAGATTTCATTTGGGCGCATCAAAACAACCTGGGGAAACAATGGGCATTATTACATTGACGTGTGAAATCAGGGTTTCGCGTTCCTTCCTACCGTCTACTTCGTTTTATCTATGATGATACTTTTGGAATTTAATTGCTTCAATTCTTGTACTATATTTAATATTCTTTTGATGAGCAAAAAAGGAGCTACGAATTGAAATGTCTTGAAATGTCCAACAATTATCGAGTATGATATGATCAATCAAACTTCATAAACGGAGACAATGCACACCCTAAAACACTTTGCTATTCATGTAATTATTTGACACAAAACGCCAAAGGATGTATACCATATGTACCAATGTGCAGTGATTTTAGTTTTCGTTTTCCTAGGTGTTCATCCATTCCTGAACTCTTGTTGGTATAAACTGACAGATCATTACTTTTCATTTAAGCACACACGAAACATGACCACTTTTTGCGTGGTGTGTTAATGATCTTTTCAAATCACTTGCAGGAATATTGCATGCACCAAAAATAGAATTTCCGCCTGTGAAACATCAGGTGGAACTTTGTTTCATTTACTGCATGCAGTCTCAGCATGGTAAAAAGTGCAAGTCTAAGAATCCAACTGTGCATTTCTATTTCTGGTCACGTTCAGGGAGAACTTTTAGCTATAGCCTGTAGCCTGATTTAATGTAAGAGGAAATTTATTATGCGCTTTAGTAACTAACCTATCTACCACGTAGCAATCGGCAATCGGAACAGTTGAAAAGGACTGATCAATTTGTAGATTCTGTCTGAAGCGAGCAGACTAATGATTATTGTGATCATAGGAATGATTAATGAGTTTGCAGGTGACTATTATGACAATTTGGGGCACAATGGGAAAGCGAATCCATTGTTGTTGCTTTCGGCTTTCAAGCGATTGTTGGTCAGTTATAAATGAAAGAAAAGTCATGCGGTGACAATGAAACTTAATCGTTTTATGATTTTCTCTTTGTAGCTCTCAAGCTGTGAAAAGGATGGCGAAGCCCACACTACTACAAGCAATGAATCCTTTGAAAAACGCCAGGGAATGGGACTTGAGGGCATTCCAGATCAACTGGCAATGGAATCAGAACATCACGATCAAATCGCTGTGGAGTCCGGACATAAAGACCAACTTGCGGTGGAATCCTTTCCAAATGTGGTTCCAGTGCCAGTCGCAATGCCTGGTGCTCCTAATCAAGTAATGCTTCCAGCACCTATGGGTTTTAATCCATCCCAGCCACCACAACCTCACGGGCATGGACCAATCGGTATCAGAATTCCTCCTCCTCCACAAGGTGCCTAAAGAAAACTAATTCACAATATGTACATGCATGCTCTAGTCAATGATGACTTAAGTTTTTAACATTTGTATTTTCTTTGAAAAGGGCCACATGGACAATTCGCTCAACACCATCAGACTCACTTGCCCCCTCCACCTAATTTCCAACATGGCCATCGCTTTCCTCATCCACAGGCCCTTCATCAAGGCCCTCCACCACACTTTCACCATCAGCCACCCCCACCACCTCCTCATCACTTCCAGCAACAACAGCACCAGCACTCCTCTAGAGAACAACAAATCATGCAGCATATTCAACAAGCATTACCTACAGCCGCTGGAGATGTCGTTGTTCAGAAAGCTCAAGAGGTATCCCCAGGACAGGAACTGCCAAACCCCTCCATTAATCAACATCACAACCAGGGTGGAGCCTCTGGGGAAAGACAGAATCATCAGAATCATCAAAATCATCATCCCGAAGGTCTAGTTCCACCTCCACCACCACATCCACAGCATCATGGAGGCAGATTTAATAGCCATGAGCGCGACCGTATTCCTCCTCCAAAGCAGAATTACCACTCTGGTGAAATGACCAAGAATATTTTGAGAGAATTGTTTGACAGGAAGCCCAACTTTAGCAAAGAAAGAAATCCAGGGTTCTTTGGACCTCCACCACCTCACGGACCACCAGGACCCAGCCATCCTAAGGTGATGAACCGACCCCCAGTTCGTCCACCCCCACGACCAACACCAGGAGGAGGCATCTTCTCTCATGGTAAAGAGGCTGCATTATCTACAAATGACTTGAATGCTGAAGGAGGAGAAATCGGACCACTGGTACAATACGGACCACCAGAAGGCGCTGGCGCAGGAGGACCTTGGCCCAACGGACCGGATGTAGATATGCCCAAAATTGTTTCATTGGAAGTAAAATGTGAAAGAAGTGTGATGCGCGTGTTTGTTGCTTTTGATAAACCCTTCTTTGGAGTGATTTTCTCAAAGGTTTCAATTTTTGTCGTTCCAAAATTCAACCAAATAGAATACGAATTATTATCGTTTTCCATTTACTTTGTTATTTTGTTAGAGTACATATTTGATTTTTTGTTTTACTTTCTTGATTCCTAGGGTCATTACCACAATGTGCATTGTATTCACCTTCCTGCTGGCCTTGGACACACATCCGCTAATTTCGACGTTGGAATTGACGCCTGTGGAACACAAGGGAACAGTGAGAATGGATTGTATGGGTACGGAGTCCAGTCTGGTTCTGGTTCTTATTTTGAAAACACAATTGTTATCCAATATGATCCACAAGTACAAGAAGTATGGGATCAAGCAAGAAAGTTGAGATGTACTTGGCATGATCAGTATGAAAAGTCTGTCACTTTCCGTCCATTCCCTGTGGATATGTTGGATGTTGTACGTGCTGACTTTGCTGGAGATAATGTTGGCTGCTGGATGCAAATTCAGGTACATTTTGAATTTCATGATAATAATATGACTTTATGCAAATTTTTGCAATGGTTAATCATTTTTGAAACTTTTATTTTGTAGGTTGGAAAGGGACCATGGGCTTCTGAAGTGTCTGGTCTGGTGAAGATTGGTCAAACAATGACAATGGTACTGGCTATCAAGGATGATGACAACAAGTTTGACATGATGGTGCGTAACTGCTTGGCTCATGATGGAAATCGAGCACCAATTCAATTGGTTGACCAATGGGGATGTATCACTAGACCCAAACTAATGTCGAGATTCACTAAAATTAAGAATTTCGGAGCATCAGCAACTGTTCTGTCGTACGCACACTTCCAAGCCTTTAAATTCCCAGACAGTATGGAAGTCCACTTTCAATGCACCATTCAAATTTGTCGTCACCAATGCCCTGAGCAATGCTCTCAACCAGGCGGACCAGGAGGATACGTTGGAAAATCGGGTCTACCAGCTCCAGGAGACAGAGAAGAATCTGCCGCCAGGAGAAGAAGGCGTGCCGCTTCCTTCAATGAGTCATCCACTGACCGTATTGGTGTGGACGATGATGACGATATCTTCGAGTACTCTACCACCTTTAAGGCTGAGCTAGATAAAAACGAAGACGTTGGTCTTAACCGTGTCATAACAGTAGTTACACCAGATGACCTGGATTCAGTGTCCAAAGGCTCTGGCCCAGACGAGGCTGTTCCAGTGATTGAATCAGCTTCTGGAGACATTGTCTGCATGTCCACTTTAGGCTTTGCATCAATGCTGGT
>JAQIXX010001764.1:0-30193 GCA_034700605.1 Willowsia nigromaculata | reverse complement strand
CCACTGCTACTACTTGGTCCCTGGTACAGGTTTGTAACAGAGCCAACAATTTGTCCGGAGAGTGGTCGAGCTATAGAAAATTCGCCACCAGATGAAGATGCAAAAAGAGGCGACGATGGCGCACTTGATACATATGACGGGGGTCCGCTGTATCCTAAGCCGCCAGAACTTTCCATGGGATGAGGATGGTGGAGGGCATGTGGAAGATGAGGAGAATGAACAAGAATAGGCTCCGTGTACAAACTTAGTTGTCCATCTTTCATTTCCATGAAGCAGCAAGAGTTGCTACATGAATTACTTGAAGACGGGGAGAATCCAGGCATGCTCCCATTGCGCTTAGGGGAGTCTCCAGTGCGTCCTCCTCCGGTGCTACTATCTACGGACCCAGCTCGGCCCCCGTTCTCGCCAGATGGAATTCCACCGTTTGAAGAAGAGACACCTCCATTGTTGTTAGATTGGGAAATTGCCTGAAGAGAAGATGTGAGAGAGGCTGCGGGACGATAATTGGTTGAAACGACACGTTCCAGGAATTCGTCTAGCTGCCGGAGCGACAATGCATTATGGAGCGTCTCCAAAGAACGGACTGAAGGTAGTTGAGCAGCATTGTTCGCGTCCACTGAAGATGTGTGAAAGAAAATACTTTAAAAAAATAGTAGATTTCTCTTAAAAGTAAAAATTGAAGGCACTTGCAGCTAACCTAATGCAGTAGTGGTCTCAATAGGCATGAAGGTTTTCAGGTCTTCGCAGGTGACGGCAGGACTTTGTCCCGTAATTACAGCGGTAGAGAACAAATACGGGGAATGTGCATATCCCTTGAACTTGCGGTGCATCAGACGGAAATCAAATTTGGCTGAAGAAATTAAACAACTTGTGGTTACTGACATGGCACTGGTGATGGCATGAAATATGGAATAGTATGAAAAATAATATTTTGCTGTACTTGAAAATCTCCCTGATGGAACTATTGATGCTTCCACGGAGTTTGCTCTAGTACTCCGATTTCCTGGCGCATCCCTGTTAAATCATTGAAATAATATTCATGACAATTATATACCAACGTCATCAGTGCCGTTTCGTTTAATCTAAAGTAACTTACTTGATAGGAATAGGTTTGGTGGAAACCAAAACTTTCTGATATGTGTTATCGTCGTAGTCAGACTGAGGACTAACTTCCTCCGACTCTGAGAGGGATCTTCGTCGATCAATTTCAGACTCACTGAATGACATTTGCTTACTCGCTTTTGGGATAAGCCTGAAAGAGCTGTCATCATGGGGGTGATGATGCTGAATACTTGCGGCAGGTCTTATAGGAATGTCTACTGGTTTGCTCTCTGTTCTTACTAGAACTGCAGATCCACTAGCACATGGTATTATCGCCGTTGGAGTTGTAGGTGTTCCAACATTTCCTTCGACCTTTTCCCCTGCTATCACCACTGCCGCTGGCGGTCGAGGTAGCCCCTGTTGCTGTGCCAAGACTGCAGTTTGTTGAGTCTGGAACCAAAGATTTTTGAATCAATACAAGCATCCGGATGAACAAAATAAGGTCATAATATCATAATTGCTTTCAAAACTAACCATTGCTTTTGCTGTGTCACTTCTACTGTTTGGCCGAAATCCTGGCCCTGGAAGAACTGTTTTATGGACACAACAATTTGCACCAGGACTGAAATGAAGTTCTACGTGGAATCTTTCTTCTGAGGATGGATCCTTGGTGGGGTCTTCGTACAGCATTATCACAATTTGAGTAAGGTAATTTAACTCACTGACTGCACTAATGTATTCCATAGCTCTACTCCATTGCTCGTCCAAGTTCCTATCTCCAAGCCCCCCAAACCGAATCATAGTAAGCAAAGAGTGAATATGACTTTCACTCGTAAAGTAGAGTCGCGTGCGAACGTGTCGACCAGGACTTGACACTCCGTGTGAGTATCTAGGATTGAGTCTGTTAACCGACTCATCAGCAGGCTCGCCAATGTTGCGCTGAAGGTCAGCTTGGATTTTTTTGAGGAGTGGAGTACAAATACCCTGGGCAATAGCCAACTTGTCAAGCTGTGTCATTCCATACTCTTGTGGAATGACAACATCAGCCAAATACTTTGCGCAATTGAACAATTCCTCCGCTTGGTCAAACCCAATTGCATGGGAGTTGTGCTGAATGTCATACTTAATACAGTCGTAAATGTCAGGAATCTTGGAAATATCAAAGTGACCTTTTGTCTTGAAATCCTTTTCCAATTTTGTCCAGCGCCGAGCCATAAGATCCCAAGTTTCACCGTGATATAAAACAGCATCTTTGGTGGTCGTGTCATCTCTCTTTGCTTGAATGAGAAGAACCAACTTATGAATCATACTGAGCACACGCTCGCATAACTTGTGCGGATTTTTGATGAATTCAAGGGCAACATTGATGCTCTGAGAGTTGCATGGATTTATGCGTTCCATGTCTTCGGGAGTCAGGTCCTTATCTTGTTGCATGAGGTCGTGTAGTCTTTGCTTTACACTGGAAATTTGATAATTTTACTCCAAAAGTTAAACAGATATATGCTTTACAGTGGTGGAGTGAAAATATATTTTTGACAACTTACTGTCTTTGGAACTTGCTGGATTCACAGTCGTTATCAAGAAGTCCATTGGTATGGGCTGATTTCACCATCTGGACAAGTATTGGGGTGAGCTCTCCCTCCAGCGCCAGGAGCCCTTTGGCAAACGCAGCTGCCGTCATCTGAACCCTTCCTTCATCCGAGGCATAGATCTTCAGGTCATGCCGGTAGGTGGAATGGAGCCTCAGGAGTCCTAAACCTTGAGTCCCAGCATATTCACCTGGGTTAGCAAAGTCATGTTAGCGTGCAAAAGCTGGCAGCATAAGTTTAACAAATCTAACTCTCTCTCTCTCCTTCTATCTCTCTTTAAAAAGCTCGTAGCAACAAAAACAGACATTTAACACAACATAATGTTTTGTACACTTTTAAACAAATCGTATTAACAGAATGATATGAAAAGTTATTGAAAAGTTGTTCAATGAAGAGAAAACCAAATTACAAACCAGAGAACGGAAAAGAAAAGTAAGTGTTTGAATTTGAAATTATATAACCAAATGATGTTTTTCATAAAGATTAAAAATTAACGGTTACTTGTTTTGTACAAAACGAAATTATAGTGCATTAAGAAGCGCATCATGTCGGCTGTAATTCGGTTTTTCTTGTTTTCTATAAAAGTCCAAAGTGTTATTTCAATTTTCTTTTCTTTAAATGAAAACTTTGATATGATCAATAGAGCAGGGAGCATAAAGATCTGATATGCACTTGGGTTTACCCCAAATGAGTAAAAAATGTCCGACAATATCAGTTTTGTGTTGTGTTTAACACCAAATTAGCTAAATATTTTAAATATCTTACGTCAAGAGATACCCCTAGCCACCCACAACCCAAAGCGCCCAATCACCATTTTTTTTATATAGAAAAGCTACGTATTCAGCTAACTCAACTTTGAAGTGAAATTGAATGAGAAAGATTATTAGAAGAGTACATTTAGTTATGTACACTATATACAAAAGTTATTCTGATTTTAAGTACAAATTGAAAAACATGTCTAATAAGTCACGAGTTTGACATTGAGACAGGACACATTTAAAAACCGACATCACAGAGCCCACATGGCATTAAATTAAAATACCAGACGTAACCATTTTGTCACAACCACTACTACGATTTTAACTCTACCATAATAATACTTATAAATAGCGTTGCTTCAGGCTTGAATAGCGATATATTTGATATGTGTACTTCTCTAGTTATACTTTAAAAAAGTAATACTAGTCAATAATACCAATGACTACTTGTCTATAAATATTTTACTGCTAAATAATAAATACTCCTCAAATCAGCTATTTTGTGGTGATGGTTAATGCTTTTACTAAAAGGGGTATTACCAATGTCAGTATCAAAATTAAGTTTTCTACATAATACAAAGATGTTATTTCCGTTTTGTGATGGGGATAAGGATAAAATATGCACTCCACTCAAACTTGTTAAGCAACAACATAAGAGGTTCACTAGTGTTAGTATTTTGCTCGCTAGCTCTCTGCTCTTCGTTATAACAGGTTAAGGTAGTCAATTTAGTCTGGTCAGTTTTCATTGTATAAATTTCATGAAAGGACGAATGTATAGATTGGGGACAAGGAAGAGACAAAAGGTCAAACTAAAGAGTAATTATTACTATTCATTAATTTACTTAGTAATTTTTGGTTTAATGGATTTTTACTGAGTGAGCAGCGATATGTATGGCAATGACTGAACGAAGGGAAGAAATTAAAATGGTAAAGAAAACCAATAACAATGCATAGAATTGTGGAAGTAGGATACATTACCCATCACAGATGACACAATCTACTCCATCATCATGATCAATCAGCTCTAGTTCATCATCTTTCACTTAAAACTCATTTTTTCCATCATGTCATCATCATCACCATCATGAAAATATTTTTCAGATAGACAGAGAAACCAGAGAAGAGAAACAAGAGAAGTATTGAAGGAACAAGGAACGACATTCGAAAAAAGAAAAAGAAAGAAATCGCCTCATGTAGTCCTTAGCAGACAGACAATTTTAGATTTTTCATCGATAAAGGCAACTAGATTTTGTTTAAATTTCTACATGATGTGCATTATGACAAGAAATGAGTAGAGAACAGAAAGGGGGACATCTAAGAGTTTTTAAAAATAAAGTTTTCAATATATATCAATTTTCGAAAGGTTGAGATTTGACTAATTTAACTTTTAAGAAATTTTTCGGAAATTGCTCAATAGAAATGGAAAAAATAAAATCAAGGTATTAAAAACCACGAAAACGGATTTTGAGATTTTAGACGACTTTTAAGAAACGTAGTAGGACAGTGTCATTTTTGGAGCTTGGCAAATTTTGCAATGCCACAAGATTGCGTATGCAACGTCATTTTTTAAAGGAAATAATAACATTCAGCAAATTATATTGACAGTCGTAATAAATAATATGTAAATTGACTTGCGATTAGAGAGTGGTATTGAAAAATGATGTTGCATACGAAGTTTTGTGTCACTGCCAGAACGAAGTAACTATTGAGTAATAATGTGAACGACACAATACTAAAAATCAAGAAAGACACGAACGAATTCGGAAGAGAATGAATTAAGAAAAGGGGTTGTTGAGAATGCAGTTTTGTTTGAGTAAAGTTAGTAAGGCGAAAGGAGTTGTGGTTAGCATGCCTACCCTGTCCCCCAGGATACATACAGCGAAATATTCGTCCAAGTTCTTCTGCAGACACCCGGCCAGCGGGTGTCAGTTCTCCTCCCCACTTGAGAATCAACACCAGGGATGGCTCCTTCGGCGTGTCTAAATTAAAATGGTATTGAGATTGTAGGTGAGGACACAATTACAATGAATAACGAATATTCATGATTATTATCAGTTTACCATCATCACTGCTAGATCCCCTCGGGCGCCCTTTGGGTTGGTACTTTAGTTGTACTTTCCTATTGATTCCAGAGAAGTACCCGTACCTACGCCAATGCAGAAAAAACATTTCCACAGTTAATTCACATCACTTAAAAATCTGCAGTTCTGATAAACATCAAACAAAGCCCTACATTTCAAGGACACTTTTGAGCTGGTCCAATTTGCTTCGTTTTTCTTCTATTTCAACGTCTTTATTTTCCGCATTCTGTCCCTCGGAGAGCAAGAAACGAGCAATGTCTAGAACCTCTTGTAGCTGTTTCGGTCGTTTGAGTTTCACGTTAATTTCCGGGGTCCCACCATATTTTTGAAACAACTCGAAAAACCTGTGAGCAAAGTAAATGTTTCATAAACGTACTCTTTAATTTTTTAAACATCTATAGTGTTCGAGCCGCATAATTCTACTAATTATGTACTTACTTGGAATGCCGTACTTCCATTTTCATTTTTTGTTTTGGAGTCCTATCACCGTGTCGTATTACTCCAACTACACATCTAAGCTCCATCCTAAATTATATAACAAAATCCCCAATATTTTATGATGCTACAACCAAATACTCATTAGAACAATATTAGTTCAGCGAAATTTTACATTTTCCCAAAGGTTGTTGGCACTATTGGTGGATCATCTAGTTGGAAGGGAATTGCCCATGGAATATGAAGCGTGGGAGCTAGCTCCCGAAGAATCATATTCCCAAGGATGCGGGCACAGTCATCGTAATATTTATTCGAGTTTTTTACGAAGCTAAATCCATTCACATCACACACGTATGATTTCCCATTTGCCCTCAGCAAATCAAAGCCACACACAGTTTGTTTGAACGCTAGGCACACTTTTCTGGCTATAAGCTTTTCCACTGCACTTAAGATCACAGGATATCTGACTTCTTTGCCCTCTGAATCCCTTTCCACTTTCCCATCCAGCGCTGGCGACTTTCTTGCTTCTGCGTGAGCATAGTCTGGTCCCACGGTATATACCTGCAGTACAACAAGTCATTTAATTGCAGCTTTTATAGAACTAATTACAAGTAAAAAATTGCCATCTCGCTTTGCCCCAATTACCTTCACATCGGTCCCATCAGTAGGCATGAAGTCTTCATAAATAAATGAGCCTGTTTTTCGGACTCTTGATTCTGGAGAGTACACACTACTCCGACTCCCAATCTTCCGGAAGAGTCTTTGACTACCTCCTCCTGCAGAGGTTGGATAATATATGTAAATATTGTGATCCTCAGCGGAAACTGGCTTCTCAACAAATGGTTTGTTGAAAGTAACCCCGTTCACTTCAACATGATCTTCGGATTCAATCAATTCGTGCACTAATTCATACATGTTCATAAATAAAAATCAAACAGTCAAAGACATCCATTATTTATTATTTCAATTAGCTACAATGGAGATTTAAAATAATTTCTTGGTGAGACTTACGATTTGGGTCGGGGCTGTCCCTATCCAATACAGCATACCGTGGAAGAAGAATTCTTTCTCTTTCCAGAATTCCATATACTTTTCTCCTATCCTGGAGCTCATATTGCATTTCAATATTGTTGATAATATAAGGTTTGCGCAGTTTTGAATAGGAAATTGCCTTGTCAAGAGGGAATCCTTTCGAGTGGAATGAGACAAGACAGTCGCAAAGTGGCCATTCCTCAACTGGTAACTGTACATGATTAAAATAGACCATGACCATGAGCCAGCAACTCACTTCCCCGATATATATATCATTTTAAATTGCCAAGAATGTTTACTTTCAGTATCGTCTCCTCTGGGAATACGATGGTTTTGATGTACTCAAAGTCATCAAGTCTTGTAAGAATTTCCTTCATAGGTTTTGACTCGGATTTTTTGGCCATGGCACAAATGCCAACAATGACTTGCTTGCAGGATGCACCATCTTCCCCAATGTCGTCCGCCTCCCCCAGAGGAATCTACAAAGTTATTTTGTAAATATTACTCACTCACATTCTTCTTGACTTTTGTGGCAAAAGAGAAAAATATTATCCCATTTTCCCCCCAATATATTTTATTTTTTAATAGGAAATAAATAGATTAGACATCAATAAAATGGTAAATTTGCACAATTATTGCTTTAAAAAACCACATCTAGGATCTAGTCAAGTTGCAAAGCCATTAGGTATACTATACGTTAGTGTATTACCATTGAGTACCCTAAAAAAGCTGCGGCTTCGGAGTGTCTTACGACAGTGGTTAGCATGGTTTCAGTGCACATCTCAAGGTTATTTCCTACAGTTTGCAGATAAATAATAAGTTTACCTTAAAGTCAGATACCTTAAGGCCAAGACTACGCAGAAAATTTAAAGTCACCTGAAGACAATGTGCCATTTAGCAAAAGCCCACGATTTGAAAAGCACACGGTGCACTTCCTTTATTTTGTGTTTGTGCGTAGGTATATGTATGCCCTTGCTCTTCCTATTTATTAGCTATCACTTAAATTTTTACTGCTATTTATGGTTATTTGATAACTATTGAAAAAATACTTATGAAACGATGAGGCAACACTTTTTTAAAAGAAAAACTTCTTAATATGTAATACGTAGCCGATTTCTTAGTACAATTTCGTTCTAGTCTTGGCTCCAACAGCGCGTTTAAGAAGAATCATGACGTTGATACGGTGACCTAATTAGCAGTTATTTGTGTCCAATTAACAGAAAAAGATACTGTATGAACCCTTTTTGCTTGAATTCTATGAATTGGTGTGTTTGTCAAAAAGAAATGAATCTCTGTTGTAAAATATTCAATGAATCAAAGAAGCTTTTTTTATGGTTTATGTTTAAGGTGTATGGCAATGTAAAAATTGCTTTTCATGTAATGTTAAACTAAGAGAAAAATTAAGAAAAAATGAGTGGGATTTTCTGGTGTGCATTTATAAGTCAAAAAAAGTTTAAAATGGCTATAATACAAAGTCCCAAGTGCCATAAAGCACATGAGATGTATTTGATGATGGTAAAGTGACGGTTGGCTCGCTATAAAATATAGATTTTGTATGATAATGTATTCTACAACTAACACATATTTAGCAGTGTACTACACAGTACTGCAATCCGCAGCTTCCAACCAAGCAAGCTAAACAGTAAAACGAAGATACTTAACTACTGAAGTATAGGGGCTAGATAACGACCACATTTTCATGGCATCATGCACACACTCCGATCATCTTTGATATAAACACAGGGGATTATTGTAAACGAATTTTGAAAACGTAGACACATCATTTCCTCTTTCCTCTCAACTTAATATCTTGTTTTCAATTCCCTCTCTGAATTTTCCGAAAGAGAAAACTGCTTTTTGCGTCAATAGATATACCTATATTTGAACATCTGAAGAGAAGATGTGTGCGTATTCTCAGCATAATGACCTCCTCATGAGAAAATCTGCAAAAGATGCTTGGAATACGCTACGTTTCAATAGAGAAAAAAATTTGGCACCTACCCATCATCTTGATGGCTTACAGTTTTTTATAATCCTATAGCTGACATCATAAAAATCCTCCATAATTTTCTGCACTTCATTCATATCTATTAAGCTTCATATTTTCCAACATTAAAATGTAACAAATTGTATAATTTTATGAGTGAATGAAACAAGCTCTATGCAAAAGTCATTAATGCGCGAGTAAATTGGTAATGCAGATGGCGAAAGACCGTTTCATACAAGAAGTTGTTCAAAACATATTATTAGCCAGTAAGTATATATGACATATGACAATGTCTAAAATAAAGTCATAATCTTTGCTCTGGAGATTACAATTACAGTTTTGTGCATAATTGATAAACATCGGGATTACGATGAATACTGAGTGTTAATAATCTTTGAAGAGAATGAAAAGGGTGTACCCTTGGCTGCGAATACTGTGTCATCATTGATAGTTCGTTGTTGTTAAGGAACTCATAGATGCCTAGGAGCCCTTTGTATCCGGCTTCCAACTCCGTGTATGACATGATGACTTGTCTTTAGGCAATATTTGCCAACAATGAAGAATTAAAGAATCCGAACAATTCGTTTTGGATGTCCTTCGTCCGCCTTTTGTTGCCAATCCAGTAGCCTTTCTCTCTGTTCCTTTTCCTACCTTCCCTTTGTTCACTTCCGTTTCTGCTGTCAACACTGATTTCAGGTCTATAGTTACCTTTTGATTAGATTTATGTATTCCTCCTCCACCACGACGACAAAAGTTGACTTGCTGTTTATTACGGATAGTACACATTAAATGATTTTTGATGAGTTGGCGTGCTATGTTTAAAATATTGATGGTGTCATGAATGCTGAGCTGGACTCAGGGATGTTCCGTGAATATGGCGTTTTCTGTTCCGTTCTTGCTTCGACCGGATAAGTGACGAATCCTTTCCGTCTAGTCAGTTAAGCTGAACACATAACATATAACACAGAAACACAATCGATAACATTCAAAGAGTTGTGCAAAGACAAAACAATACATAGTGTAAGTTGTGTACTTTGTAAAAAAAACTTATAAAAAAGGTACAGAGTTTAAAACTTAAACGCGTGTGTTTGTAATCACTCAAGTAGCCCCTATATAGTTTATATAATGGATTGAATTAGAATTCCTATTTAAATACTCCACCATGTACACAATTTTGTACTCAATTATAACCCATTAGCACTATTTGTTTTAGTTCTCTATGAGCGTTTGCTAAATTTAATGACGATCGTATATTGATAACTTGTAAATATTTAATAAAGTTAGCTGAGAGAGGAAGAACCGCAGTGGCTTCAAAATATAATCAGCATAATATAATACTGTGTAGCTCTACTTTCGAATTTCATTGAAAATGATTGACAATTGTAATTACTCATTTGTCCAAGTTAATTCCTTTCAAACTGAGCTCTAGCATCGTCACTGTTTTTAGACATATATCAATTAATGTACTAATCTATCATATATATATTTATTAATTACGGCAATACAAAGAAAGAGTTACACAGACACAAGGCACAAATGTATGCAATCGGGAATGCATTATGCGTAGATAAGATTAAACGTGGTTGAAGAGCAAGTAGGCAATCTTTGCCTTTGAACATCATCAGATTGCTTTTTTAATACCGGGAATGCCATAACATCATCATTTTTAGTGCTGACAAATCAAGTTATCGTGGATTCATCAACATTCCAAAAAGTTATAAACAAAGAGAGCATACAGAAGCCTTTTGTGCAACTAATATAATCAGCGTTTTATTATAAATTGAACAAGCAGGTGGAAAGAGCAATATTTGTATAAATCACCAAAGCTGGGCTGTCATATTTTCTAGGCTTAATTCAATATGACATGATTTTTTAAAGAGTGATTTACTAGCTCAATCTGACAATTAGTTTTTATATATTTAGTTTAGCTCTATATATTAATTACAGCATGACAAGCTGCTCTTGAGTAGCATACGTTGAGGAGGCTTATTTTTAAGCTTTGTGAATCAAAGATAACTTACAATTAATGTATTAAGAATCACAAATAAAACTTCACTGAAATTTAGTAGTAGGGCTTAGGAAGCAATTTGTGTGGTACTTTGCAAGTATAAAATGCGTTGGTGTTAACCGTTAAATTTAACATTTAAAATAAACTGGCGTTGTTGAGTTTTAACGGAACAAACACAGCACACACTGATAGTCATTTATTTTTCGTTTCAGACACTGCACAGCTTTGAATTCATGCTTTCTCTGGGTGCATATGTCAGTCAGAGAAAGGGCAGCAATTAAACAGTGCGATGTACATAAGGCGTGATTGCATTACTCTTTGCGTGACACTAAAGATGAATAAGAAAAGCATCATATTGTCGAGTACTAATTTGAAACTGCAATTTAATTACTTAATCATGCATAGATAATGCAAGTATAGTTACCTTTATGGCCTACAATCAATTAGGCATATAATATTAACAGCTTTAAGACCGACAGCCATCCATTAAAATTTGGTACTAACTTCAGTTTAAAGTATCGAATTCATCAAAATTGGTGCTGAATTTGCAGCGGCTGTTAATATGCATTGGCTATAAATAAAACTCCAATAAATTGATGACCAAAAATCTCACTACAGGCTATGAAAGCCATTGCTACTTTCAGTTAACCTTGATGAGGTTGTTAATGCGACAATTGACATAAAATAGCTTTCCTATGCTCACATTATATTTGATCGGGAAAGTGTATTATTATTCTCTCATTTTTATATGCTTTCGTCATCAAGTTTACTAGAACATTTCCCCGCCCAATTTAGTCTAAAGATTTCAGCTTTTAGAACACATATTATAATATTAAAACTGTACTGTTTAATAATGCACAAGCAACAATTGCATGTATTTTAACATCATACAGGCACATCGCAATCCACATTTCTTCTTCCTTAGCTTTTTAAATAAATGTACAAGTGACTTCTTTATTCTCTACATGCATTATCTACAGTGAAATATATCCACACCAAGCCAGACAAGACTGATTTCAGTGTACGCACATTAAGCACTTGCTTCAATCATTCGATATGCATGCTCCGTAATGTTGATGCTAACAACCGCGCTGATAATGACACTAGCGAAATAAAACGATGCAAGCGATATGGATCCATTAAAGATCTGGCAATTGGCAATATTTCTTCCAATGTACCCAACAACCCATACATTATGTAGTTTTAAGAAATGCAACTGGAGTGAAGCTTGTTTCATACGTTATCTAACTCAAGAACTGATCAGGGTTTAATAGGTCAACGCATTAGTACACAGAATACAGAGTTATTAAGGTCTACCAGGAGGTTAATATATGCCATTTAAACTTTTAGAGACTGAAAAGCATCTCGAGATCAATGGTAAAAGTGTTGTAACTCGAATTAGCTTCAAAAAATAAATTTCATACAATTCAGATGACACGTTTTACGTACTACGACCTACGACTGATGTCATTTGCTTCCTAAATCATAATAACTTTCACTTTCACCATTTACTCCAGAGACATTTCAGTTTCGTTTTCTTGTCAATAGAATGCGAACAAAACTACTAAAGCTAAGCAATTTGTTTAAAAAAATTATATATGGTGAAGTGAGTGTTAGTGCTTGATTTGAGTTCATGTAGGTATGTGGAATCATTATTATAAATTTTACGTACATGTTCCAAGAAGTCAAGGCGAGTGGGGCGCATAAGGATCACATGCCTAAGCATCATGGTCTTACGATTTGCAGTTGCAGGGAGGTAGGGATGGCGATGACCAGCACAGCGGTAGATATGGGACGTGAGTATGGAACAGAGATTACTTTAAATGAAGTGTGCACGTAGCGACAGGTACATGCATTTACTTGTATGATTTGTTGTTGAAATTGTTCTTTGTTAAATAGATCCAGAATGCCGCAGAATATTTTCTCATGCCACGTGCTGTTATGAGTGCATACATTTCATAGGAACAACACTTGCATTTCACTTTTGCACAACACTATGTTGCTGAGCGTCCCAAGAAATAGTGTGACAATCTCCATAACATGAGGAAAAGAGTTAATTTATAAAGAGGTTGCAATTCACAAACATGCAGATTCACTTTTCCTAAATCGCTGGAACTAGAATAAAAGAAAGCATCATACATTTTCTCAATCAACATAGAACGAGTTTCAGTTCAGCGATGAATTTGGGAACACAAAAGAATTGTACAAATAACGATAAAAGCTAGTGCGGATTGACTATAAAAAGCAATGCGCATTTTGATATATACTTTGCTATGCAAAAAACATAAAGTATGTAAAAACACTATTGCTACACCGCAAAGTTGACATAACAAGATGACAAATAGTGCAGATGGAATATAGGTATTGATTTTTGGTTGCTGTGTTGCTAAGCTGAGTACTGTATTTAATTGGCAAAATTGTAAGATCAAACAGGATAGAATGAGGAGGACATTTATCGTAGATGCGTACAAGCCAATGTATGAATATGTTATCTCTGGGATTTGAGTGGACATTTACTGCATAAATGAAAATTCAATATGAAAGAGTCTGTCCCCGAGGCCATGGATTGGCAACTTTGAATGTTTCAATCAAGATTTAAGCTTACATTCTGTGTGAACAAAGGATACAAAATGCGTTTGCTTGTTTAGTTTAAAATAACAATTTTCAAAGCATACAAAGGACAAAATTTAAGCCTTTAACGCAATTTACTTTGAATTAAAGGGGCTAAGGTCATTGTAGACTATACTAATGCGAACAAATACACATGAAATTATCCATAATACTGAAAGTTGAGTCCACTTGACGTACGACAGAGATATGAGTAGAACAAGAGGATTTGGTGGGATAAATGGTATGTATATATAAGATAACACTCTAACCGTCAGTGTATAATTGCTCAGTACTCAACCTGTGAAAAGAGCAAACGAACAGATAAGGTAGAAAACGGAACGTGGATTACACGTACACGTGCTCCAATGCGGAAGTAAACATTGAAGTGCGTCGTGTTTGTAGATGAAAAAATCAGCGAATAAGCCGTTTAAAATGTTTATACCTATTTAAAAACAAAGTATCTAAAAGATCAAGATAAATGTGAATACCGCATGCTGCTCTGAAATAATGAACAGATTATGGAACCAAGAAAAGGATTACTTGAGCGATTACTAAAAAGTCTTGACACTTTGACTTGCGAGTGCCAGCTTTGGTGGTACACAGTAGACAGATTAAAATTGCGGTCTAATTGTAATAGTGTTTAAACTTACAATAACGCACTAATACCGTAGCGTGGAACATCAACACAGACTAATGGCAACTGGTAATCCTGTTGACAATGATGCTCATCAAATGATCAACCATGTTGGCTTATCATCGTGTGATGTGTAAATGTGTATGAACAAAAATACAGTAGATAGTCAAGGTTCACACCCTCTGCAGATTGGAATTTTTACTCAGGTAATTGTCAGTGAACTAATCTTTTCTATTTGTCGCACGATAAAAGTAACTTGATTAATTTTTTATACTGTTCCTCACAAATTCCACTCTTGAAATGATATCCTATATATACGCTCACTTGTATACGTTATCAGTATACTTATAAATTCATTGGATTTTTCATTGATGGTTCATGAAACTTAATGACTGGTCGAACTAAATTTACTACTACTGAAGAATATCAATGTAATCACGATATGTAGTAATAAATAAATTAAGTAATTTCAGGTCACTTCAATAAAATTGACAGTTTTGCTTACTCCTCAATCCAATTTTCACCAGAGCGATGTATTTTGTGCTTACTTTTGCAAGTCTTTTTCTTTCCTCTGCATGCTTAGCCGAGAGAAATCTATTCCGTCTGATTCCTTTCAAAGGAGAGTGCGTTCTGTGGAAAGCACTTCCTGTTTTAGCAGAGCAGCAGTACTCAATCTATGCAAAAGTCACTCCTACCTATCGTCGCACCTCAAGGTCACACTCTGTATATATATAAGTGTCACTCCCTTCCTCGTAAAACTTTTTCTGCAAATCACTAGCTTTCGTTTGATGACGAGCAGCACGCTATCTGCGTATGTAGCCACTTACATAACTGTTTAGTATCACTTTCACCTTTCACATAAAACACTGCCCACTCCACATATCTTATTCAAACATCATCTTTACAATCACCACCAGAGGAGAAGGAGAGAATCATCTATTACATGAGAAACAGAGTGCAGAGAAGTTGCCGAGCTAACAGCAATGGTGTTTCTCCAGCTGAGCAAGAGAGCCAAAAACGTGATAAGAATTTCTATAGATCTTCCCAATGCCCCTATCCCACACCAGTAGTCACTAGTTACCAATATATATTCCAGCGAGACTCTAGACAAACATTACTACTCCAACTTAATTGTCTTCCATGTAGTATATATTCCCTCTGGACTACACACTGCTGTAATATGTGTGCACGATGAAAGCCACTTTTGACCATGCACGAATTGGGCAGATATTCAAATGAAGTAGTGCCACTATACTCACTGGAATTGAGCTTTTTTTGTTTGGATGCTAGTTGTATTGGAACAAAGCTAATAAGTGGAAGGAATATGGAAGCTTAAGAAAGTCTATATAGATAAAAATTCACCATGTGGGATTTTGTACCTTGCATCCTTGCATGTATTAAAAAAGTAATACTGAAGTCGCGTTATTTGCGCATTCTGATACCGGTGGGCAAGGATTTGCAAGTCATGATATTGGACTGTGATACAAAACTGATTAAAAACTTCGATCTAGTAGCCAAAAAATCTACATATTTGAACATAGGAAACACGTAAAATTGCAGCGTTTACAAATTCTCAACCACGATTTTGACTTTGTTCCTACACACTCTCT
Source organism: Willowsia nigromaculata (assembly GCA_034700605.1). Lineage (NCBI taxonomy): Eukaryota > Metazoa > Arthropoda > Collembola > Entomobryomorpha > Entomobryidae > Willowsia > Willowsia nigromaculata. Next base: position 14,408 of record JAQIXX010001764.1, on the reverse strand, counting down.
CGATAGCTTCTGCAGAAGGAACGAAAACAAGGCTGCAGATTGAAAAAAGTGAAGCAGTCAAGAGGAAGCATGTGAATGAATTGATCGTTCAACAAAATGAACAAAAATATATTTTTTAACGAATGGATGCAAAATGCAAAATAGGTCAAGTCCGTCCTTGTGGATGGATCTTTTATAGAAAAACGGCATACACAAAAAATGAAAAACAAATTGAACGTACATGTATTGCTTTATATCATTCACTTTATGCGATAACAAGGCAATGATGGTAAAGCTAAAAAAAATTCAGCTTTTCTGCTAGCACAACACATTCACTACTGGCAAACGGGTTTGAAAAATAAATTATGATGCCATGTTGGAGAAGAGAGTAGGAGGATGACGGTAATAATCGCTGGCGACCATCATCATTAAAATCCATGTAGGCAGGTGGAGACGCAACACTAAAAAGAAATCATTTCAAAAGATAATTGCCAAAATCATGCATTACCTACCACACCACATTATTAGTTTGTGAACAAAGGAGCAAGTGTTTTGTCAGCGTAATGAGCGTCTTGATGTCAATGAATGGATTCCTTTATCTTAAAGACTTCTCTTTAGTCTTGTCAGTGCGGTGGAAGCTTGATATGCACGTATCACTCTGCGACTTGCGACTGAGTTACTTTTTCATTTTCAACTAATTTCAGTGAAATGTCTAAACTATATCAAAAGGAAGTACAGAATAATAAAATGCATATCTTGTTACACAAAACATGTCTGACTCTGACTGGTTTTCAGAGACGAAAATCGGTTTCTTTTCTTGTACAGATCATCTTGTTTGCATCGCCACATCCCTCTTTTTTACTGGTTGCTTCTCTGAGAGATAAAAAATTTAATATTTTAATGCATGCATGCATGCATGGTCTAGCTGGTTCTGGTTAATATTGTGTAAGTATTCAGGGAAGTGCAAATCTCAGAACAACGGCTCCGGAATTATTGGCCCATCGAGGAGCGTGAAAAGGAAAACCTTTTTAAAATTGTACACGATGAGTAGTTCCTCAAACCCCAAATTGTTGGAAGAGATTGAGTAGGGAAAACCCTTGATCGGGCTATACTCCTTCTTTACAACGGTAATAAAAACACTCCCACAATTACATGCATACATACACCTCCACACACACTCTACACACACAAACTAATTTACTACATGAATGACGAAATGACGACAACAAGAAAAATCATTTAAATCTTTCATTCTCTGTAACATGAACTTGAACGAAGCAATTTTTAGATGAGAATGTGAGTGAGGACAAAAGAAAATCTTGCATAATGCAATTCTAATTGTGACAAAAGAAATGCGCATAAAATAAGTAGATGACATGTAACGAAAATTACAATGAACGATGGGTATTACTAGACTCGGAGACAAAATAAATACAATAAGTCTGGCTGAATCTTCAACTGTTCAACCAATTCCTCCGAATAAATTTCTACTTATGTAACTGCAAATTATCTGCTTCAGTCAGAGATATGCTTTGATTTGCCAATGCTACTTATTTACTACTTATTCTTTCGTTGTGTCAGTCATCAAAAATTCTCAAGAGAATTGACAGTTTTACCTTGCCCAAAAATATGCATGGATAAAATTTGACACTTTAAAATAAAAAAGTGATGATCAATGATACACATAATATTTAAACAATTTGTAAGTTGCATACAACATTTTAGTACACTATTATCATAAACAGTGTACCTTTTTCAGTATAGGTTATTAAAAGCAGAAACATGCACAATATGACTCAAATAACCTGCATGCAATTTTATACTAGTTCCGTCATAGTTTATGCTGACTTGGCTTATCTAAATCGAGTTATTTAATGAAATGCTCAACGAAATGTTTTTCTTATGTAACCCTAATGTAATAGGGTTTATGTTCCCAATAAAGAAAATGGGATGCGTCTGCAACGTCATGTCTTCCGATGGGTTATATTTTGGATTCCAGCTTACTCGTTTAAAAAATAAAGGTCATTAATGCAACTTGCCACATGGACGAAAACAGTTAAAATTCTCATAAATTTTTTAATGGAACGATTGAAAAAAAATGCATGCGTCAAAATATGTATTACATAAGCCACACAAAGTAAATAATAGAAATCTATGACTTTTACCACCCAGATGGGAATGGAGATAATAACACATTTTAATTCTAGGTTTATCAGTTCAAAGATATTGACACTTTCATGTTTCCCAACTTTCCCACTTCCCATAATCAAGAGATTTTTAGACAAAAATTGTTGATGGATTAGAAATTTGTCTTTCATGTCATGTGCACGCACACGTGCATGTCTATCATCCAGCAAATAAAAATGATAATAATACGCATTGCTATTGCAGCATTCAGAGTTAAATCTACCATATTCATACTGGGTTAAAACTGGACATAATACGATAATATGATGACCTTTAGCGTTTCAAAAATAGCAAAATAAATCATGTACTATTGCGACTAGTTCATCATTTGACATGTGCAGACTGACTGACTCACTGACTGTTAACGCAGTCCGGTCGTGTAAAATTGGTGTTAAAAAGAACTTAGCTCAACTTTAAGCTTTCATTTTATTCATCTTTAGAAAACTAATTTCTAAATCACTTATTGAAATGCTAACAAAGTCTTCAGCTCGGACTTGAGTGCGTTTGCACCTCAAAGATAACAGAATATTCAATACTCATATTAAAAACCTAATACGGTGCGGTACGTCATGACTCATGAATAGACAAAGATGTTCTAAATTGACAGCGAGTCAGCGATAGACAGCAGCGTTAGCGTTCATCCAATACAGTTCACTTGCAACAGCTGCCTCACCATCACCAGACGTAGACAGATATGCCACGAAAGCCATCTGATCCATCTCTGAGCAGAGACCAAAGAGTTGCAATCCTTTTAAGATGACTCTACATTAAAGCACGAGGACACAATCATTCAGTGTAACTTTAATATCATTTTTTTTCTCCTTCGATTGGTTGCACTGGATTCGCTGGATCCACATTTTGACAATCCACCACATCCACATCATCATAATTTTTGTTTTCCTTTTGCAGTAGCAGTATTACGGAATTACGGACTACACACCTCAACACCATTGCATTGCTGTTGGGTTTATCTGTGATCTTGTTGTCATCGACTCCAACTTCATCATGCTGTAGGCTGTAGCCCTGCTTTGCGTTACTACACACGAAGTAGGTGATAATTTGATGAAATTAATGCCGTATGCCGTGCTTTTTCTTTAAGGTAGACAATAGCATACACACGGAGACATTGCTGTTTTCCAAGTTGCGAATCTCTATATTTTGCACTCTTTCGGCACGGAACAGTTGACAGGAAGATCTTCGATAATTTGTAGGAGGGTGTATGAAAAAGAGAAAAAATTATGAAAAAATCTTGCCACCAGCGGTGAGTGTTCTATTTAATTAGTGTTTAGTTAGTTACAGTCACGCTTCAGTGTTTGGCATAATTTTTTATTTAAAAGCTCAAGAGGCTTCACGCGAAAGTAGGTAAAGAGAAATGACGATAAACTGAATGGATGAGAGATCGTGTTGGCAAAGGCATAGCATCACATTAGTTGATAATTTTTGTATAGCTGATAGCAAATTAAAGCTGTTTAAAATCAGAGATGGAGATATTGTTGTGGATTATACTTTTGATCTTGTTGGGTGTACTTGCCGTTGCAGCAGTAAGTAGTTTAACTAATTTTTATTGATTGCAATTTATAACATATGGATATGGAACTGGTATTTTGCTCTTATTCTGATTTTTCAGGTGTGTGCGCTGCTTTTGAAAGATGTTCACCCTTTCCCAATATGGAAACGATATGACGCGGAAAAATATTTTGAAGACCCGGAAACCGGAATCAAGTGTCCATTTCCGTCCCTGAAAGATACGCCTAGTGTTACTTTATCTGTGATAGTTCCTGCCTACAATGAGGAGGATCGCTGTAAGTATCCTGATTATATAAATAATGCTACCGTGGCATGGTTAAACATGCTGATGTTTGATTACATCATGACTAATGACTAGGGGAATGATGAAGATGCTTGTGAATTGTTGATTCTGTTTTAAGTAACTCCAATGATGGAAGACTGCTTGGAATACCTGGAAAGAAGAAGTCAAATAGAGCCTTCGTTTAAGTATGAGATCGTGATTGTAAACGATGGGAGCACCGATAGCACAACCGACGTGGCAATGGGTTATGTGCGTAGATATACCTGTGAGCAAGTCCGTTTACTAAACTTGGAAAAGAACAGAGGCAAAGGAGGTGCTGTTCGTCTTGTAAGTAAAAAAAACAGAGTGCTTCTTTCCTTTGAAATAAGTCTGGAGGTTTTTGGTTAGACTCGTCAAAATTTTTTAATATTTTGAAAATCTTTGTAGGGAGTGTTCAGCTGCCGCGGAGAATATATTCTTTTTGCTGATGCTGATGGAGCGTCTAGATTTTCTGATATTGATAAACTGTTTACCTCTATAAAGCGCTTAACATCAAGTGGCAAAGGTCAGCACTCAAAATCTTATGAAATCAGGAATTGTTTTTGAATAGTTTGATTTGTTTATGATCTCAATGTGCGTATTTGCCATGACATAGATAAATTCGGACTCCCACACTGGCGGACGCCAGCTATTGTGTGTGGTTCTAGAGCACACATGGAGGAGGATTCCATTGCCTCTCGTTCCTATTTTCGAACGCTCCTCATGTGGGGTTTCCATTTCTTAGTTTGGCTGTTTACAGTCCGTGGAATAAAAGATACACAGTGTGGTTTTAAAATGTTTACTCGCTCTGCTGCCCGAATTGTCTTCCCTAATCTTCATATTGAGCGATGGTGAGAAAATTTTTCATTGTTGCCACTATCACCAGAAATGTGAGTAACAAGTTCAATAAGACATTTTTTGTTTTACTATTTGTAGGGCTTTTGATGTGGAGTTGTTATACATTGCGCAAAAATTGCGAATGCCCATTGATGAAGTAGCTGTATATTGGACCGAGATTGAAGGTATCTTCTTAAATTCTTACTACATTTGTTATTAATTTTTTTACACAATTTTGTTATCAAGTTACTTATGCAGTAAATACTTTTTATGTCCGTGTAGGGTCAAAAGTGACGCCAATATTTAGCTGGATTCAAATGGGTGTCGACCTGTTTGCTATTTGGCTCCGTTACACCACCGGGAAATGGCAGTTGGCGAATAAAGGAGATTAAGCAGTACACGCATTGTGCACTCGGCAAAAATACATGAGTTTAGTACGACTGTTATGAATATCATCCATACATTACCATTATATTATTTATTTACTACGTACAACGTACAAGATAAGTGTATTATTATATAATTATTAAATACATAATGGCGAAGTATAAACAAGTCCCACATTCAGACGTTTCCAACTAGCTTATTTTAGTGTCTGTTATTTGAGTTGAACGCATTTATGTCATTCTTAAACACAGGATCCATCAACACAATATGATAACTCAATATTTTTGTTACTTTATGAATGATTATAATGGTTTGAAAGTAGTTTGTAAGAAATAACTATTTTTATGAAGATTAAAATTTCTAGTGTGAAACGAAGTTAAATAGCTTTAAATTGGCAATTAACTCTTGGTTAAAAAGCATCATACTCATTTTCAGTTAATGAGCAAGTAAAACGAAGATGGTTGTTAGTTAATACGACAAATCTCTAAATTGACGAGATAATCCTTTTCAACATAAATAATTCTATTATTTATTTATTCAATTCAAATGACTTGTCAAAAATAGTAGTAAATTGTCAATTACAATTAGAATATAAACTGTTTCCTAACAAACATATCAGCTGAATATTAATAGAAGTCTACAAATTAACGGCGTCGAATACTGGCAGTCAGTGACGTGATTGGAGACAACGGGATTTCCTGAAGAAGATAGGTATAGGTATGATGAATTACTGAACTAGAAAAGGGTGTCATTATTCTGGTAAATCCCTCCTAGCTGCCAGCCGACGTCCTAAAAAAATGATTTAAAAATTATCATTTAAAATTAATTAAGTGAAGGACAGATACAATATACAGGATGTTACAAACTACATATGGTTTAAGAAAGTACCACGCATATATTTTTGTTTTTTTGATGTCACTTCTCCATCGTCGTAAGTGGGTGCAACGCTACTCGCTGAGCTTTTAAGAAGTTTTGTAATGTTGAATACACCTAACTGAATTATGGAATCTAGTTCTCCTTGCGTTTCTCGAACCATTTTGGAATCAGGAAACAAGTCTTGGAATCGGTAACTAAAACATGATAATTGAAAAGAATATAAAATCTAGCAAAATAGCACAGCATTCTTTCACAAATTGTCAATTACCTTAGCCATAAGTATAAATCCATAACATCGAAAACCGACTCTAGATGCACCAGATCCATTATAGTTTCTGGAGCATTGAATGGCCAACCAATGTGATGACAAAGCCAGTCATAAGTTATTGGTTCATTTCTGCTGTACTGCCTTGAAAACTGTTTAAATTGATCAATATCTTTGTTATAATACATTGTTTGCAAAATTGTGGAGAATATAAGCATTTGAAAAAATATTTGATCGTACCTTCAAGAACATTGTGCATACAAAAGGCATCTTTCGATTAATAGGAGCACAGCAAAACACGTATCTAGCTCTCAGAGGCAGTGGAACATGCTGGATCATATCTGCTAAGAATTTGAAATCATCTACGTTGCACATGAAGTATAGGGAATCGTCAACAGTGCAGAGGCTTACAAAAATATCCTGCAACAAGTTAAAGCACAACAAATGATAAGAAAGGCAAAAAGTTGTTAACAGAATTTAAAATAATCATCTAAGAATTTTAGAAATATAAAAGGTCTACCAACTATAGTTTCTCACCATAAGATTAGATAGAGTGGCACTTGGTAAGTGGTATGCATACATTTCGATTTGATCTGCGGTTGGGTGCAACCCTGCCTGCTCCAATGGCTCGGGGGATGCAGCTAGTAGTTTCCCCAGAGTTGCAAGATCTTCATTTTTGAAAGTAGTCACGTATCCCTAAAGACAGGTTCCATGGTATTAAATTATGATTCTTTGCCACTTAATGAATGTTAAAATAGAAACAGAAAGAACTGATATACATGAGAAAATTGAGTTCCGTATCTTCCTGCTCTTCCAGCTATTTGCAGAGCTTGAGATGTAGATATAGTGTCAATTTCCCTTTCACCTCTCTCATTCATAATTGGCTTCACAAGTGAGTAGAAAATTACACGACGTATACTCCTATGGAAAGATAATACACGAAGCTAAAACAAATAATACTTTTAGTTAAATACAAAGATACTAATCAAAGAACAAAGACTTACAAATTCAGTCCCATTCCAATAGCATCTGTTGCAACTAAAATTTTGCAAGGATTTTCAGGATCATTAAATTTTTGAGCTTGAGCAAGTTTGGTTGCAGGAGGAAGTCCACCATATATAACAGCAACTTCATGTCCTAGGCTTTCAATCTACATAACGTGCATTAATTATATTTCATTAAAAAACTGGCAAAAACATCTTATTTGCTGCAAATGGATTACTGCGGTATTACCTCACGAGATGCGTGGTATATGTCATTTTTACTAAAGCATACTATGCAGTCTCCGGCTCTCACGTTGCTAAGCGAATCAAGAGCACGCCTTTCCATCTCTAGTTCTGTCAGCCTTTCGTAATTGTGAACCTAAAAAAAACGAAGTTATACTTGTGCATTGGTTACATCTCAAGTCTTTAATGAAATCAAGATTTTAATTTACACATACCTCTACATCTTCGCCGGTGGTAACCATAATATTCTTAATCAGATCAATGGCAGCTGCTTCACCGCAAAGATGGATCTCATCTGCAACAACACCTAACAAAGCTCTTGTCCATGCCCAGCCTCTTTGTGGATCCCTGAGCATCTGAATTTCGTCAATAACCGCAATGTCATCTGAATAAAATACTCCATATTTAAATTTCTGCACATGAGCTGTTCATATCTTGTATAATATATTATGTTAAAACTAATCTTACAATGATGTACAACAGAAGCCATCTCCACCGTGCATGCGACATGACTAGCAGCAGACTGGTCTGGATTACCGAAACGTCTTTCTTCTCCAGTTATTAGATCACATGGAGTCCCCTACATACAACCAAATCAAACTACTGATTCATCGTGCATCAATATTTTAAACATTCCGTCAAATGATCCAGTTTAACCTTTACCTTTTCGTTAGCTTTCTGGAATACTTCAGAGGCAAGTAACTTTAAAGGTCCGCAATATACTCCTGATTTAGCTTCGAAAAATTTCTTTAATGCGTGATACGTTTTCCCACTGTTTGTGGGACCTGCATGGAACAAGATTTTCCTGGTAACGGCTCTAGCATCAGGATACCTGAAGAGCAGGATGACACATTAATCAAATAGTTACAATACTTGAAAACATGACTATATGATAGAAAAATTCGCTAATATTCTTACCAATTTGCTGGAGACCTTAAGTCACTGATCTTTTTCAGATCATCCATACATTCTAAATGGGGGAAAATTTGCTTTGCATGCTTAATGAAATAGGTAAACAAATCATCGATATGACCTGCACCATGAGATATGTCGCTGAACAAAATGTGAAGATCTACGGGTAGAGTCTCAGCTTCCAGACAGAATTTTCGAAAACTTATAAATGCTTGATGGAATAAGTAATCTGAAAATCACAAGTTAGTAATCAAGAGAACAATCATGATGAAATTCAATCAATTAATGATACAACAACACAGATAATTGCGTTAAAATGTGGTTTTAATTAAATATTATATACTTACTGTCAAGACCATGTTCCGCGCTGAGAAGCTTAACTTCACTACGACGAAAAAATTTGTTCAAAACCTGGAGAATATCTTGCTTGTTTAGTTTTCCAGCCAGTTCCACTCCCACGCTAGGATCTTCATTTGTTGCCTTCACAGGAATCGGCACAAACAAATGGGATACGCCGGTTTGAGAATTAGAGGAGGTCTTCGTATCTGAAGGGTTTCGAGAGAACGTCTTCTTTTGTCGGATAACCATGTGATGAGCATTTAGACTGGAGGTGCATGCCAAAGTATTTTTCACTACACTCCATGACTGTGGATGAACTAATCTCTGGGCTAAGCTTCTTGATCGATGCATGGCTCTATTGATTATTGCTGTTACCTCGATACCAATTAAAATTTCTTTCTCTCAGGCCCCTCACCTTCCAATATAAAATCAGAACTTGACAATTTGTAACATGAATTTCCAGATAACATTCACAATCCCAAAACTACCGGCACGTAGAGAAACACGCGGACGTGGAGAATATGTAAAATCAGTAGGTAGACGACTGAGAGCCCTTCATTCAACATTGATTACTAGTCAACTTAATTTCAATTTCAATCAGCTACACTAAACACTAAACTAATGCATGTCTTTAATCAGCTGACGCTTTAACTAACAGAAATGAACAGAGCAAGAAAGAGCAGACATGAGGTTTTTATCAACAACCCTTTTTTGATGCCCATGCACCGTGTTTCCCTCCAATGTAAGCGTTTGGCCGAAATTCCCTCAGTACATTCATCTTGAAACTTTCAAAATCCTTCAATGTTTGTATTGATTCCATACAAATCGAACCTGATCTTTTCGGAAAAAATTATTAAAAAATTCTAAATGCAATAGTTTTCTAATTATTAGCCAAAATATGCAAAAAACACCACTTTTTTGTAGAAAAGTTAATATAACTCTCAAATCCGGATCGCTGGAGAAGATCTGATTAAATATTCTAAAAGACCAGCTCTTCTTCTACCAGAATCCGTTTACAGACTTTCTCCAGCGATCCGGATTCAAAAGTTATAAAGCATTTAAAATGGCAACTTTTAATGACGATTGGGGTCGTTCAGTACACACGTCATCACATCAACACAAAGTTAATTTTGGTGGGTGGGGAAATTTTTTCAAAACTGGATGCATATGATTAAAGACTAACTGACATGGTATAAATGCATCTGTAAACATAATTTATAAAATAACATTAATTACAAATTAACAATTATTTATTAAAATTCTTATTATTTATTAATACTACATTTATTTATTTACAAAATGCTTACATATCTGCATTCCTAAAAATTAGAAGCAACTGACTCAGTGAGGCAACTAACAAAGAGAAGCAACTGACTGAGAGAAGCAACTGACAAAGAGAAGCAACTGACTGAGAGAAGCAACTGACAAAGAGAAGCAACTGACTGAGAGAAGCAACTGACAGAGAGAAGCAACTGACTGAGAGAAGCAACTGACTGAGAGAAGCAACTGACTGAGAGAAGCAACTGACTGAGAGAAACAACTGACTGAGAGACGCAACTGACTGAGAGAAGCAACTGAGTGGGAGAAGCAACTGACTGAGAGAAGCAACTGACTGAGAGAAGCAGCTGACACAGGGAACCTGCTGACACTGTGAAGCTACTGCCACTAGAAAGCTACTGGCACTGGGAAAGTTGTGTCCCTGGGATGCTACAAGCTCTGGAGGTTGTATGCACTGGGGTGCTATTGATGCTGGGAAGCTATTGATACCTTGAAGCTATTGATAACTTGAAGTTACTGATACTGGAAAGCTATTGATACCAGGAAGTTACTGATACTGGAAAGCTACAGCCACTTTGAAGCTACAGGCACTGATATTCTACAGGGACGGGGAAGCTATTGATACTATTGATACTGGAATGCTTTTGACACAGGGAACCTGATGATACTAGGATACTACTGACAACGGAAAGCTACTACCAGTAGGAAGCTACTGCCAGTAGGAAGCTACTGCCAGAAGGAATCTACTGCCAGTAGGAAGCTACTGCCAGTATGAAGCTACTGCCAGTAGGAAGCTACTGCCAGTAGGAAGCTACTGCCAGTAGGAAGCTACTGACACTGGGAAGCTATTGATACTGGGAAGCTACGGGTACTGGGAACGTGCTGACTCAGAGAAGCAGCAGACTCGCAATTGTTGCTGATACTCTTTTGATTCGTCCCTAATTCATATTTAAGATTTTTTGTACCATTTCATTTTATTTTTAAGATATACTATCCGGAACTAATTTATTGTATTTTTAAGATTTACTATTGGGCATTAATGCTTTTGTATTTTTAGGATATGCTATTCAGCATTAATTCATTTTATTTGATTCAGATCTATTATTTGGACTAATTCATAGTATTTTACTTCGACTCTGATTTTCTCGTTGAGTTGTATTCTGTTAAAATATTAATCTGATTTAATTCATAATATTTTATTATATTTTGCTTAATTCAACATTTGTCTAAATAAATTCATAATCTTATTGTGTGTTATGATTATATGATATATCCTTACTAATTAAAATTATTTTATGTGATTGAACTATTATTCATATTAATATCTTGTTTTTACTTTCTTTAAGTTTTCTATCTTATCTATATTTTCTATATTACCGTATTATTTTATTTATTATTTTTACGTTTAAATTCAACTAATAAAATTAAACTATTTATCTTATCTATTCTATAATGTATGTATAGTTATATTAGTTCATCAGATTGCAGTTCCGATACAAATAAATCGTCTTCGTCATCATCCACAATATATGCATCGTGGAGCTCGTTCTCTTCTTCGTCAGAATCGTCCTCGAACAGTTGTCTCGAAACTGGCTGATCATTATCAGTAGGAGGATCTGGACATAATAAAAGTTCAACTGCTTCAAAATCTAAGGGATTTCTGTTAACTGAAACTTGCTCATGGCTCAATGACATAGTGGATAATATAGGATCCGAGAAATCTATTGACCTATAGACCATATCTGTCATATTGGCGAGCCTGCTACATTTTCTTGCATGATTTAGTCTATCCCGGCGGTAGAATTTATTTTTGGATTCAGCAGCTTGCTCTGATAGCATACCCAATGGTAGAAGGCTATTTCTTACAATATCGGCACCGTGAATAAGTATTTTATGCAATGTCGCACTCATAAAGTACCACGGATACTTAGAGACATATAACTCCGCAGTCTGCATACAGTAATCCTGAAATGCTTCCGGGTTAATAGGAAAATTATGGGATATTGTCTGTAGAATTGTTCTCACGCGTTTAAGAAGTATTTTATCAACTCCAAGAATTTCAGCGAATGTGTCAATATCTCGGAATGCCCGTCGAGCAGTATTGCCATCATTTGAAGACCCAGCTCCACCTTGTGCCGGAAAATCAACCCGCAATCCCAATTTCTGAAACATGTCAGTTTGGATTCGAAGCTTCCTTTCTTCAACTGACTTCTTATCTGACTGTGACATTGCTCGCCATTTTTTAATGTCAATTTTGTAGCCAATGTGCAAAAACAATTCAAGCATTCGTATGTAAGCGTGCATTGGGCTAATGCCATGCTTAAGATACTCTGGGTTGGCTTTAAAGTTGCCTTTACGTATGTTGGAGAGATCATTAAACATTTTTGGGCTAGCTTTGCACATTGGACAGCATTGACTTGATGGAGTGCTAGTAATGAAATTGAGAATTTTTCCATCAATCATTGTAAAAGCCAGCTCATAATTAACTTTAAAAGCTTTCCCATGTCTTTGAAATTCTTGAGATTGCAGGTTTTCTATTTCTGCCATGATTTGGTCACGCTTTTGCAGTACTACAGACTTAGATTCCTTCACAAACTCAAATTCAATTGGTCTACAAAATCTTACTGACTGTGGTACCGGGTTCCGCCATAATATATCTCCCGTTTTTCTTTGTATAATTTGAAGTGGAATCACAGTTGTTGCAAATAAACTTGAGTCATCATGAGGCCCATGCATTTGCGCATCAACATATTTTTGTTTGTAGTTTGATTGGCCCGTGGAACCATCAAACCCCCAACTCAGGATGAATGTGAAATCAGATGCATCAGTATTTAAAATTCCTTCCAGCACAGATTGATCCTGCATCTGAATGATTCTTCTTAAGGTCAAGTCTAACAATGCTTGCAATGAAACCTTTGCTTTGGATTCCGTGATTGAAACTGAATCTGGTGGTGGACGTATTTGTGGTTTCATCGCTAGAATCTTTTTGTAAGAAGGAAGGCATCCGGAGTTGGGTATTCGTTTCTTAAGGGTCTTATAGGCTTTTACACTCAAGTCAGTGTCTAGCAATAGCCCATAAGCCTGTTCTGGGGAGAGTTGTGAGACATCTGGTGTGTTAATTTTTTCTAATGCCTTCTTAGCTTTTCCAGGCGTCAACAAACAGTACTGCATTACCTTGACTAAATCATTCTTTTGTGGCAGATCAGACTCTTTTGCAAGTTTAACAATCATATCTTGAAGTGGAACTCCAAGATCGTGCACTTCTCCAACTGCGTCTCTCAATTTCTTCCTCTTCGTTCTACTAGCATTTTCATCGTAGTCTTTTTTCGGGCGACCGACTTTGGAAGGGCCTGCTGTTGGTTCATCACTAATTGGCAAGTGAGCAGACGTGCTTGTCTCAACATCTGTGAAAGTTACAGAGAAAAATTCATTCAAGTATGCTTCCAATTTTGATGTTCTTTTGTACGAAGCTGCCTTGAAAAGCCTATTGTAGTACGAAATGAGGTTGGTGATCGCATTTTCAATTTTTTCTTTTGCTGCGACAGAAAACTCAACCTGAAACCTGCGTTGCACCACTTGAATAAATTCTATTGTGGGCGCCTTTCCTACTAAAATCATTTCAATAACTTCCCGGCGGGTTGAAAGTCCCTCTTTAAGAGAGGATGGAAGTTTTTGGGTAGAATGTGCCACTCGTGTTGAACCACCATCAGGACATGGGCACTCCTCATGGCTCCCTCGAGAAACCTAAGTTGGTCGGGACTCCAACTGATTGCCCCCAGACAAGTGGGTTAAGCCTGTCTGAGGCAAAAAGGATGAACGTTCATTTTGTTCCATCCCTGCACCTAGGTGCTCGGAGTTGCCCAGTCCACGGGACCGTAGCAGTCCTCGGTGGGGTTTTTTAACAACTCCGGGGCCCTTCCCACTTCATTGGACTGCAACGGTCCTCCTGGGATTTGCAAAGCTTTGCCCTTTGCCGCACTGTTTTTACAACTCCAAGTCATGAAGTGTATTATATTACAGCCTTTGCCGTCTAGGCTGGATGTCTCCAGTGAATTCCTATTAAGTTACCGCGCTCCCTGCCGGATCTTGGGACTACTGTCCTCCCCGGCCTCCAGGGCTAACGAATAACCGCCTAGTTCATCACTGGGCGACACTGTAAGGGCAGAGCCCGTCCCGAAGGACACGTCGCACCAGACCTAGAGGGCCTTCCCGAGTTCAGCCCAGTGAAGTACCCCTTGAGGCATCCACCAGGTACACCGGCGACATCTCGTGGTGCCGCCGGGAGAACCCGAGG